>JBBKCR010000012.1:12799916-12815435 GCA_037577295.1 Ladigesia roloffi | reverse complement strand
GATAGATAGATAGATAGATAGATAGATAGATAGATAGATAGATAGATAGATAGATAGATAGATAGATAGATAAATAATATTATTGTCTTGAAAAAGATAAAATAAAAAGTAAGCAGTGAATTAAGGTGCAAGTAAGATATCTACACAACAGGAATACATACAATAGTGTAAAGGAACATATACAGTTGAGCAATATATAGAGTGAAGTGTGGAAATTTGCGCAAGAGTTACTGTCCAAAAGCTGCATAAGTAAACTACATGTCTTCATTCAGCTCTGTGAAGCCACTGAGGATTCACTCAATTTATATTCCGACTAAATTACATTAGCCCTTTCTCTGCCTCTGTGCAATAGTCTGTATGTCCAGCCGGGTGGTGCAGCGCAGAGTGGCTGTAAGCAGAGTGCACATGTATGGCATGCAGCGGAGGGAGGAAGTGTGCTAATCGCCACTGCTCTCTCCCACCAGCCCTCCGGCCCTGTGAGTTGTGTCTGGACTCCGTGTAACATTATCTCCAGAGAGGAACACAAAATGGAGGGCTTTGTGAGGGGAGATTAGCTCAGGAGGAGCCCTCGATAAGGAAGAAGTCAAACAAAGACAACCTGAAAATGTTACAAGCAGGCAAGCCCAATCAGGGCACATATCTGCAAAGAACATGTACAGAACAGATGTGAAAGGTATTGCCACATCCCAGCTAGTTTTCCTCTTAATGATATAAATGCAGGTCATTTTAATAAAAGCCTGATTAATACTGTCGAAAGGAGCTAAGTATTCCACTAACAGCATTTAATCTCCAATCGTTGTAGTTAAAGAAAGGAAGAGAGAGAGAAATCTTTAGATCATTTGTCGATTTTTATCAGTTACAGTTGTTCGATTTCAATTTTCAGTTTGTTGTTATAGAAAGTCAGAAAACCCACACCAGCAGGATCTCACAAATGTGCAAACGTTTGTACTATCAGTACACACACGGGCGTATGTTTGTACTGTTAATACACAAATATAATAATATATAATCCATAATATAATCAACAGGGACAGCTGTATTTGAAACATTGTATTTTGAATGAAAGCTAGTTGCAGGGTTACAGCTAGTTAACACTGTGTAATAATGGAGTTTTTCAATAAAAATCCAAAGTGGTAAAAACCGCTGAGTCAGCAAGAAGATTTACAGATTGGCAGTAAATCCCGATGTTATTTTGTCAGCAGTGAACTTGAGTTGAGTAGGTTGAGTTGGTGTTTGGATGATGTTGAGGAGAGCAGGTACAGCAGCCACAGGGTAGGATTTTACTAGACATATCCTGCTATAATTGACACTATGTTGCGCTGGTAGATGACGGTGACATTGCAGTTTTTGGAAGTCATATGTGTCTGTTTGACCCACAGTGTGAAGCGTGGGTCTCTTGTTCTGGTGGCTGAGGCTTTGTGTGGGCCTGTAATGAAGAGCAGTGGCAGTGCTGTAACTGCAAAAGAGACGCTGCTCCTGTCCTCCTACTCCAACCCGGGCATGCAGCCCGAACACCATCGCACACCATATGTGTCAGCCAACCACAAAAACTCGCAGCCATTACGTCTCTGCAGCCATCAGAGTGAAACCAGGGATACAAATGTTTCAAGGCACAGAGGAATGATCAGAGTCCCTCGTGTCCTCGTGAAGGATCGAGTTAGAGTGGGTTGGAGATCATTTTGGTTCAGTTTTGGAGGGAATTCTTTGTTTCTTATCCACCATGACTGTGAGCAGAAAAATACATATTTTTTAACACTTAGAGGGCTAGAATTATTTCTGTTATTATAATGAATTGAAATGAGATTGTATAATTACATCATTTATAAAGTATGTTATAGGGATGGGTGGTGATATTTAATTGTTTCATTCAATTATATTAAAAAAATATACAAAAATATATATATTTACCACGATTATTGTGTATTGGGAATTGTGTTACCACTACCACTATATATAACTATAACACTATACACACCATTAATCAACAAAAGAATAAGAATTCGTTACTCTTACCACTACTGCTCTGCGTGATCCTTCACATTTAGTTTGGATATTTTGGTAGAACCTTATAAATAGAAATATGGGATGTAATGTACAGATTTATGTATTTGACTTGATGTTATATTTTGTATTCTGTGAGTTGAATAGTAGCAACATAATTCAACTTCTGATTTCTTGACCAATTCAACATCCACAAATTAAAATGCTCTGGTTCCAAACCTACTTTAAGCGGTTTGCTGTTGAAATCAGGCACTCTAATTGAATTTGTGAAGACAAGCAACAAAACAAAAAACTACTCAGACTTTTAATATTTTAAAGCAAATGCACTTTAGCCTAAAAGGACTTTGGACCTCTCTAGTTATTACAAAGGCGTCTTTGAAGAATTACTGAATAATTACTTTGAACTTGTGTAATCACAAATGCGGTACAGACTGGGAACGACTAGAATCTGGGCGTTTAAAAGAATTTCGCTTTTACAAATATTGTTCAGTCTAAATAAACAGAATGTAAAATATTATAATAATATAAAAGATGGTAGATTGTAGTGTGTTGGTGTGCCTGTTCTGACTCGGAACTGGAACATGTGCATCGCAACTTGTGACTTCTTTGGATGTGTTTTTGTGTTCAGAAGCAGATAAACCACTCTTACGCTTCCACATTGGTTTCAGTCTCAGTGCACATGTCCTGCTAAGGGCTGAGCTAAAATATATCTATGCAAACTAAAAGCTTGCTCTCCTGCCACCTCAATTGCTCTTGCTTTGAAAGCTCTTTTTCTCTTGCATGTACTTGTAATCAGGAAATGAGCTTGCATACCAGGCTTCAGGCTTGAGAATCACCTGCTTGAGTAGCTGTAAGCCCTCACTGTATACAGGACTGTCAAGCTTCAGAGACTCTGGGCTTTTAACTCTTTCTTCTCTCTCTCTCTCTCTCACTGCAGAGGACAAAGTCTGATATAAGTCCTCACTCAACTGCTTTGTTGAAAGTTGCTTAAATCTCACTTTTTGTAGAACTTGGCACTTCCACAAAGCCATTCAAAGCAATCTGTTTATCAAAAAGTTGTCAAAAGCAACAAATCTGTTCATTTCACTAATCAGTTTTTTTTTTTAATATGCTGTAATTTGGAACTGTATAAAATCATCGGCAATGTCTTGATTACAGAAGACAAAAAATAAATAACCAAGCTATTTTGAGACCAATACAAACAGCTAATAAAGAAAATGAATAATATAATAGTCTAATATAGCAGTAGCCTTCTTTCAAGAGGCCATATTATTTAATAAATTACATACATCAATGTGATCATGTGGTAGAGTTTTGAATGACTGTTGAAGCATTTACAGCTGTTGGTTATCGATTAACTTCCAGGTACTTTACAAGGGGCTTTACATTCTTTAAAGACGGGAGTTTATTCAAAGTGCGTTTGGAACAAATTCAAGTAACTAAATGTTTCACCATGCAAAGACAGCTTTGCCAAAACAAACAGATGACATCAGACAGCCACTTAACATCACATATTATCTGGAAAATGTGTTGGAGTAGGCTGTGTATTCAACAAAATGAATAACACAAAGAAATAAAAAAGTTTGCGGAGTTTTTACTGTTTCTTTCCTTCTTTGTGCGTTTAAATGTGAGGGTCACTCACCTTGAGACCTTATGCAGTTTGACTATTTATGGACAGCGCTGGAATGAAGAACAATTTGCTGAATGACTAGTACACTGTAGAACCTCTTTTTCGTTTTGTACTCTGGTGCTACACAGTGTTAACATGTTGGGTTTACAGAACAGGCTGTATTGAACTAATTAGTTCAGCTTATTGCATTACATAGACTCTAATATGAATGTTGTGATTGTTGGCTCTGTTGGTTTAGCTGGTTAAGAGTTGATTGAGAATGTGGAGGCACGTCTGCTCCCCGTGATACATGTTGTTGTTCAGTCAAACCTAGTCTGTGTTAATGCAGAGTGAGGAATGGATTGAGCGTTTTTATGTTTGTGCTGGCGTTTAAACGTAGCTGTGGGGGTTTAGCAAGCATGATGTCATTTTGGCCCTCTTGGGGAAACTGTGACAGTATACACAGCCTGTGAGAGGTTTGGGGAGACTATTTTCATGTTAATGGACATATTTGAGGTTTGCAGTAACCTAATGCACTAAATTGAAAGATGGTTATATTTCTCTAAAACTAGAAGAACACCTAATAGAAGAACTACAACGTTTCATGTATTTTAAACCTTTTTTGTGCTGATTATATATTTTTTACATGTGCTAATAGCAGTAGACCGTAAAATAAAATGATCAACATGATATAATTTTTTTTATGAACTGTGATGTGCGGAATGCAAAAAAGTAGCAGAGCTGTGTTTTTTAAACATTTGTAAAGGCCTTTTCTTAATTAAGCTTTATCATACAGCTTTTTATTGTTTCCAGAAAGAGATTTCCTTTGAACTATGTTTATAAGTTGCTACAAACATGCATGTTTTTTAGTAACATAACGCTGCCTGCTGTGCCGGTGGGTCAGTGTTTTTGTAAACCATGCACTCATGCTGGACTAACCGTTGCATGGAGTGCATTCTAAATGCAGGACGGGGAGATCGCAGGGGAAGACTTATCTCTTGAGCAGACGCCTGTCATCTGCTGGGCCTAACAGAGCACTCTTTCATTCCACCGTCCCCCGAAAGAGGCTCCCAGAGATTTAAGGGCCAGCATTGTTTGTGCTCTGTGATGCTTAATCAGTTTGGATTGGACACCATATTAAAGTTCTGGCTTTAGTGGGGAGGACTTGGATGCTTGTTTGTCCCCTGCAAGTCTAAAAATGAGGGGATATCAAGTTATTTCCTATTGGCTAAAAAACTGTTCATACTTAAAGGTTAAACATGAACTGAAAGGCTGTTTGTCTTTTTTTTATTAAATAAGTGTGCCTAAAATAATGTGTGCCATTAGTTGTTTCAGACATTGACACTTTAGTCGTTTAGTCTTTAGTCTTTCATGTACAAATAATATTCCTTACATTTTAACAGCGTAGAATAGAAAGTAACAGCAGTCACTGGTCATTGCTGGCTTGACTTTTTGATGCATACTCTTTAAAAATTGTTCTCTAAAGTTTCTTGGGTGAAGGAAATGGGTAAATATGAAACCAGACCAAAAAAGTGATGGACAGACTTTTTTTTTTACTAGTTCCCAGGAGGATTGGGACAATATAGGTGTCCTTTTTCATTTGACATGGGAAGAAATGCATATCTAGAAGTGAAATTGAATTGAATGTTCCTTTACCTTATTTGAATACCCATTTAAGTAAAGATAAGGTGAATATAGAATAGTCTTGCCCAGCTCATGCCCCAAAAGCTACTGATATCAGTGGCATTTTCCACTCTGCACTGAAATTGTGATTTTGCTTTAGCATCAGTAAAAGCATTTACAGAGACAAGGGCTGTAATGGAGTGTTGGATGCATAGAACTCTGTCGCCCCTTCCTTCTTCATCTGAGGCCCTTAAGAGCTGATTACACAAATGTTTACGTTTTCCACAGAGTGCCGAATGAGTGATAAAGAGAGGCTGATGCTTATCCCCTTCCCACAAAGTAGAAGCCACTAAGATAGAACGTTAACTGAAGCTTGCAGGCAGACTTTCATGTGCTCTGTTACGTTTGCAGCTGCTCCTCTCACACATTAATTGACAGTTTCTTGATTGGAACCCCTTAGTCGGCTCTGCCCGCTAACTCGCTAACCACAGCCTGTGGCCACAGGATTGATGGAGGTGTCTTGCCGCAGCACCTTGACCCTGCTTTTGACACAGGCTTTTTATTTAGAGCCATACTGAAAGCGTGGGACTTGTTCCTATTAAATATTTGATGACCCAGAATCGTTCAAGTCAGAAACACCCAGTTAAAAGTGTTCGCGTGTTTCAGGTTAGCTATGTGGAGTTGGAGAACAAAAACACGGTGTCCATGTAGTTTTCAGAAGGAATGGTCGGAGGCCCGGCAGAGGGGTAGTTAGGAGAGCTAAATTTAGCCTGATCTCCGGTGCAATGCATTACGTGCATGGACTCACAGCTCTGCATACAGTACGCATGCTAATGATGTCATTTTCAGCGTAGCTCGAAGCAGTCAATATGTCTTAGTTCAGATATGACTGGTCTAAAAATACTCCTGCACGTACCTGTGTTGGGGGGTTGTTTTTTTCTTTTGCATGTCGATCCTATATAGTCAAATCCACTTGGGACCTGCTGTCTAGTCTGGGCAAAATGGTTCAGCAGTTCTTTGCAGTTTGGGTACAAAAACATATACTGGGGTGTATGTTTCCAATGTGTACTCATGAAAAGAAGTTAACAAACTTGGCTGGACAGTTTGGCCTTATTGCTTTTTAATCACACTTAAAAAAAAATCCGATAGCATTTACTGCCATGCCTTTTCATGACTCAAGCACTGCTGGACTTGAGCTCATGTCGTAAGTCAATGTTTTATGAAGTGCCGATTCAAATACGCAGCAGCCCTGGGAACTAAGGGTGTGCACTAAGGGTTAAGGCTGCAAACGTCTTCCACAGAACTGCAGCTGCCAAGGTTAAATAAGGTGATAGCGAATTGTTTACTCGCTGAAATGTTCTATCAAGTTTGGCTGACTTGTCATGAAGCCTGGCTTTCTTGGGGCTGGTGGGAGGGTTGTATAAGTTGTACTTGCAGCTTGTTATCAGTGTGCAAGGCAGTCGGTGCGATTGTGCCTACCTTTTAAAGACGTAATTATCGGCTTTGTTATTCTCAGACCACATTTCTCGGCAAAAAGAACACAAGATCATTGGACAGTAATAGCAGATTAATTGAAGAACAGTTGGAGTGCAAGGCTAATAAAACGAATGCTAATCCCAGCAGTTAGTGTTCATCCGTGTTTATTTGTTTGCCGCTCGGTTCTCCTCGGGTGGAGATCCTCTGGTGACATCGAACAATTTGAGTCAACAGCCCCAAGTGACATCTAATCCATCGGCTCTGGCTCTGCGCACCCGCTGAGGCACTTTTATTGTGTTTGAACCAGACTGTGTTGTCTCACCGCGTTTATGACCCAGTTTATCTTCCATTAAACGGCCCCTGATAAGGCGCTCGTATCAAACTGTGCTGCCTCTGCCGGCTGTTTGCTCATTGCTAACGCTGGTTTGCCCAGAGCCCATGTGAATCCCTCTTCTTCCCAGAGTCCTGGAGACCCTGCTTTCTTTCTGCTGGGTTCATGTGCTCGCACAGCGAAAGAATGTACCGCCTGGAGAAATGGCAGGAGCCACGACCGAGTGATGATGGATGGACCTTAATGTCCTGAGTCTGCTGGGCTGCAGAGACTCAGAGCTGATTCTACAAAGCTCATTCCCCGCTGTGAAATCTTCACCCTTGATAGATATCCGCAGCAGATGAGTTGCCTTTCTAGATTTTATGAAGATGAGGGTTAATCGGCTGTTAAACAGGGAAACCTTCCTTTATGGGGTGCTAATGGTGTGTTAATGCAAAGTAACCAATTTATTTAGTTGGTTGTTTATTTATTACACTTCAAAGGAGACGACTCTCCAGGCCAGAGAGGAACGGTGAAAGGTCAACAGACCAATAGGAGGACACTAGTGTTTATTTTTCAAGGACGAAATCTTTGCGGTGCTGATAAAATAATTTTGCTCAGTTCTTAGCATTATTAACAATTACATTTTGAGTGAGCGTCTCAGGATGACTGGATCAGTGTGAATTTTAAAATGTACACTTTTAGAGTTGTAAAGTTACAGTGGCAGATATAAAGTTAAGAATGCTATTTTAGAGGGGTTTTTTGATTCAGTTTTCATACTTGGAAAAGTTTTGTTCATTCGGTTTATTAGTTTAAGCTGCAGAATTTTAAAGCCAGTTGGACACATTTTGATTCTTGGGACAGGTGATCGTTGTACCCTGTTTTGATGGTATCTTTGTATCCTGGTATCTTGATCTGATAGTATCTGTTTACTTTGCTTGGGAACTTTTGTCTGTAGATGTACAGGTTTGGTTTACACAGTGCTGAAACCTAATGCGAGTGCATCAGGGCAACAGTGTTACTCAATTAGCTATCGCTGTCCCGAGTACTCGGGTAGCCGTGGCAGATGCGTTTACGGGCGGTTGTTGTGTTTATGGTTTCCTCTGCAGATCCTCGTATTAGGGGCAGTGGATGAAACAAGACGTGATTTAGGATTTAGGGAGCCCCTGGACAATGTGAGTGGCTGTAGCCGTCGCTTCCTACCTTTGTGTGGATGAGGACCCAGAGGCGGGGCAGCGGATGCACAGCCCCGGCCCCTGGCCCTGCAGAGGGAAGGAAACTCAGTGTCAAAGGCGGCCCTGTTATCTGAGGCAAAGGCGCACGTTCTGCAGAAGCGACTGTGTCATTGACGCAACAGGAGGGATCAGATACAACAAACTAGGAGTATAAAGACACAATGCATCAGTCTAAAGGTGTGGATTCAGCTGCAGCACTTTTAGAATATTAGAATTAATAAGCAATTACAAGAGTATTCAGTGAACTATGCACCAAAACAATGTCTGGTGTATTATTTTACTGTCTATATTATACGTGCTGTCTGATATTTTTTCTGTTTGATCTAAACCTTATATTATTGACAGTCTTAAAATATATTGGATTAAATTCTATCTATATAGTATATAGTAAGTGGTACATTTCCTCGCATTCAAAAGAGTTATTATTTGTGCACAGATTGCATGACCTACGCAAAAATTCACAATATTTTCTTGATTAAAAATAAATGAAAAACCTTTCTCACCACCTCAAATGTTCTAGAGTGGGTTTTGCCCCTGAGAGGTGCAGTTAGGCCTGAGCCTTCTTTCAGCTCTTCTGCGCTGTATTTGTTTTTGCTCTGACTGCTTGGTGCACTGGGTTTTCTAATAACCTTGAGAGAAGCCCATGCAGGCCCCAGTTCAACGAGTGCATATGGCATATTTCTGCTCACTGTGCCGAGGCTGCCCCTGACAGAGGCCCCCCACCCCACACACGCGTGCACACACACACACACTCTGAGGTTTTTTCCTCTGTCCTAAAGTGTGCTCCCAGCAGACTGTTGCTGTACGGCTTCTCACAGACTCCATGAAGGAAATGCATTATGTGTAAAAGGAATTCCATATGGTGACATACGATCTGTGTAATTCCTTCAATTGATAAAAAAAGGCCCTACCTTGCGTGTACGATTCTTTGTGTGCTCGGCATGAATAGCTTGAAAGAAGCCTCTACTGTTTTTTTCCTGCTAGTTGTGTCTTAGCCTGGCTTAGCCCACCGCATTACTGCACTGTCCATGCTGTGACTGTGTGGGCTCCAGAGTTTGCCATGAAGAATGTTTGCAGACAGAGGCCCGGGGTGTTCCAGGTAAGCCGTGCCAAACTGGAGTGGCTTGGACAGGGCCCGCACACAGTGGAAGGGGAAGTGTTTCACCGCCTCTGCCAACCCGCCCTGGGACTGCAGCCGAAACCCTGCTGCCTGCTGCCTGTGTCAGCACTGAGACTGGATTGGGACAAGGGCTGCTTGATACAGATAGAATATCATATTGCAATTTTGTCGCTTCATATTATGACTGCGAAATGTCTCTTCTGTGGTACATTCTGAACTCTTTTGGAACCACTGGATAGATCATAGATAATTCACCCTCTTTTGAGTCTTGGTTCCTCCCAAGGTTTCTTCTTTCAGTTGAAGGAGCTTTCCTCACCTCTGTCTTCACTAGGGGCTTGGACCTGGACTCTGTAAAGCTGCGTTGTGACACCCTGGTTGTAAAAACTGCTATATCAATAAAATTTAATTGAATCAAATTGTCTACTCTGCAACAAGTGAGGCTAATCCTGACACAGACTAAGTTCATAGATTTAGCAAGCATCCAAGGGGCTATGATGCAAGTTTATTTTAGTCTTACGTACATAGGTTTTCCTTTTGGCACCCTTGGCTATTACTTTCCTTTGTAGGGAATGTTTCTCACCACAACTACCACCTGGTAACTTAACAAAATGGATTCTGAGCTGTTTAAGCATTTAATGCTAAGTGTCTTCATCCCTGACATTACACAGCTTTGCTCGGCTAATACGTGCATGTCACACATGCGTACTTCGGGATGGCTTATAGCTGGTACTTGATTTGGTTAAAGGTGGTACTTGGTCTCAAACATTTGAAAGCCATTGAGGTGAACAGATAGAAAGAAGATGATGCATAAAATGTATCAGCATTACCTACATCCTAACATTACTTTAGGTTTTTACTTGTCTTGTAGTGTATTTGTAGTCTTTTGTAGACCTCTCAAAGTGTTCAGTAAGCGCGTGCATTTGTATCTATGTGAGTGCACAGCCCTGTCCCTGTAGAAAAATAGAAAGTCAGTTTTCATTGTTTCCATACATTTCAGTTTCTACAGCATCGGTAGCAGAATGAATCAGACTTCAGTCCTCAGATTTTTATAAAAATTTGTCTTAGAACTGGGTATCAAAGACCATCCCTAGTTGTACCTACACTTTACAGTACATTTGTATCAATGGCTCCTGCCTCGTTATATATGCAGCAAATGCAGGAATATTTTGATGTGATAAAATATCTTTCATGTGAAGTTCCCGTCTTTATTTTTTGCACCAAAGTATTGAGGGTAGTATCAATAAGGTGTCTATAAATATCGGCATCGATTACTATCAGGATCAATATCAGTATGAGTAAAAATCCCAATGATAACCACCCCTGGTGCCTGGATGTGAGGGGATAAAGAGCCTAACTTTTTAGTATTTGCGGATTGGAGATATATGTACATGTGAACGATCCCCAAGAGAGTGAATTGCTGAGCCCAGACCGATTGTAGCCCTTTGATGTCCTCTCCAGTTCCCATGATGCAATGGAGTGTCCAGGTCCAGTGCAGATAACATTTTACAGCCTTTGGAGTGCAGCCTGTTCAAGCGCCAGGGGAGTATCATTTTTGCATCCGCGTTTAATGTTGGAAAACCAAAAGATTTATAACAGAGAAAACACATTTTTGGGACGGTAATGCTGACATTGGTTGCAGCCTCGATATGTTTGCAAAAGCAGTCTTAATTGGGGAAAAACCTACAGTGAGTATTTTCCCACATGCTGTGAAGTTGAAAAGTAACCTGACTTATGGCGCTTATAGTTCAGTAGTTTAAACGTATGGATCTTGTCTTGGCAAGGGTCTAGTTTTATAATGTCTTTCGGAGCCAAATTATTTAGAGTACACATTCAGCAGAAGCCTTGGGGTGTTTATGCGAAACAATACACATTTCATACTGTTGAAAAAACAGACTTACCATTGCAACATGGGCTGCATTCCATCAATTTTAATACTCATTCAAGCAGTGTATAATTTTCACCCACCAACAGCATGAAACGGGGGGTGGGGGGGTTGATCAAATGTCTACACATTTATGACAGTGCCACACAGGGCCTAGAAGAAAGCCAGTAAAGTTTAGTGGGGTTTTTCCTCAGACGATGGAAAATGGCTGCAGGCAGTAATAATTAATGTGCAGCATGGTAGCATACCTAGGCTGTAAAAAAAACTAAAAAAAAAAGGAAAAGAAAATGTCTATAAGTGTTCAGGCCTTCAGCATTCTTCTAAAGTTGAGGAGACAGGACATGCCTTTGAGCTTCCTAATGTGATGTAGGTACTGAAATGAAAAAAGAAACAAACAAAGCAACAAAACATCTGGGTTGTCTCGAACAGTGGCAAACACAGGAGGTCTCGGGGATCAGAGTGGACCGTTTGCGGCAGCGTGATGAAAATGAAGTCAAATCACACCATGCAGAATGGAATAGAACCAGCTTGTTTTCCTTGCCTTCCTTTCTCCTCCCCTCTCTTCCTTCTTCGTTTCTTTCCTTGATGGCCAGTCCTGCTATGTATGGGAAATGTGTTCCATACAAAATAAACAAGAAGGCCTCACTTTCTCTGCTGTTTAGCTTCCGGAATAGAGATGGGTGACTGTCCAACCCCCCACCCATCGCTCCTTGAGCAGCTTCGACTTCTCATTCTCTGATAAACGTAATGCGATGTGCTCAGAAGAGCCTGGTGGTAGGTTTGGCTGTGATGGGAACATATATACCCTTGCTGTTGGGCCCTTAACAAAATAAGTAGGCTTGGGCAGTACAAACCAAAACTTATATCGTGATATTTTCCACTGTCTAAACGTAAAAAAGCACTATAGGCAGAAAATATAAAAACCCTAATAAAATAATTCTACTTTACATTACAGAATCTGTGTGTGAATGCATTATAAATATGTGCAATTCATCTTGGAGTCAAAGCTTTTTGAGGCTTGTGAGCACATTTCCTTATGCACTATATGTTACGATTGATGTCATGAGATGTCACATTCATACCAGTCCACCTCCCATCCTTACTGATTGTATGATTACAAAGAAGAGGCGTTAGTTACTCAAAAGTAATGAGATTAATATGGTGCCTCGTGGGAAATGGGGAACTGGCATTTTCAGGTCAAACAAAGAAAGGAATGTGGCACAGTTCCTAATACTTAGTCTCGTCGTTGCCTTTAGGCCTGTCCTGACTTCCTCTCTTGCCCTTGCCCTCAATGTATCTGCTGGGAGGTTTGTTAAGAAATCTCACCTTTTGACATGCCGGCTAGTGAACAGCCCTGGTCTGCATTAGACTGTATGACAGCTGGGCATTGTTCTCCATATCATTCCAGCACTCTGACACTGTGCCAGAAAATCTGAAGCGCACACAAAAGGCCTTTTGCATTCCCAGCCCCTATGGCATGAGAGGGAGTTTGCTACCATGCTGTGCAGGGATGCCTGGTATAACTTTTATGCAGCATAACATGAGATCACAGAAAGAGCAACACTGCTCGCACTGTTCAAAGTCCATGGCAGCCTTTTTTCCCCTTATTGGCCCTTATGTATATGTTTGTTCGAGGCTGCACAACACGATACGGCTTTTGTTCAGTTATCCTTGGAAATAAACCTTTTGTTAAAGCGTATTTAATTGTGGAAGGGTCACTGTGGTTGAAACCTTAAACCGTATACTCCTACTTATACTGTACATCGCATTACTTAAAATGCTAAGAAATGGAAATATAATGCACACGTTCACAGCTGTAAAATATTTTGGCCAACTGTGTTAATTCCAATTTAACTAAAGTCTGTCATTTAATGGATATCAAAAATATTATTTTGCATATATGTATTAAGAAGGTATTACAATATTTAATTAAATCACAAATTTGAAAGTCCGTTACATGTTGTAAAGCACTGCTGTTTTGCGCCAGAGAGAGAGAGAGAGAGAGAGAGAGAGAGAGAGAGAGAGAAAATAATATTGATTTGAAGAAAAGAACCAGTAGATTATGCTGTGATCATGGTTCGCATAAGACGTTTAGTTAATAGCAGCATTCCTCGACATCTGCTTAATGCCAGGCTTTGTGTAACATTGTTTATGGTTTTGGAACAACAGAATCTGAAATTCATTTAGCGGTTCCTCCTCTCACTGTCGCCCATATAAACTGAGCGCTGGAGCCAAACCACATGTTGTTACTGCTGCAGCCCAGGGCCGCCCCAGCAAGCCTCAAGAGCACATGGCGGATTTGTCTTCCTGAGTTCATGCCAGGGAGGAGGGAACCTGCAACTAACAGAACATGAATTAAGGGATTGCATCTGCCCGTCCTGGAGGGCTACCTACCACTCTCTACGACCACCAGTTGGAAGGATCGGCCCATTGGCTGCCTGCCCGCTTTCTGACCTTGCAGCGGGCAGCATGGACTCTCCAGAGTGGAATGAGAGCCTCCTTCATTATGCACGTATTAATCATCGACCACTGGCCTGCCGCCTCTCTTTGCGGGAGAGCCTTTATCAGGGGAATGCTGCCCTCCCTCAGCAAGCTGCTTCATCCACAAGCAGTGTCCCTTTCAAATCAGCATGACTCGCTGTGGTAGCTTATGTTCCTCAAATTCAATTTCAGTTCCCCATGCGCAAACACAGGTTAAATAATATTTCTGATCCTGAAAAGAAGCTCCCGACATCCTACTGTGGGGTTCTTAAAGGGAATGTTTGGCTAAAAAATAATCATAATTCTCTTTACCCCAAATGTAGCTGAGCAGCCGAGGAAATTTGGGTGTCTGATGTTTTAATTTTGTACTTGAGTTAGGTGACTAACAGACCAAACAAGTCATTAGAATGTAAAAAGTACAAGTAAGACTTGCATAAAGTGCAGCCTAGATTATAACACACAAATCAAGTTGTCATTTAATGTCACATGTTCTTTATTCTTTATTATGCCGTTTCTAAAACTTAAAATTTAGCTCCAGTGGAAAGCTAAAGGAACAGAAGAATACATGGCCTGAATAAATGAATGTCATTAAGAGTGTGTGTAAGTATGAATAGAAACACTGAAAGATGTAAGGTGCCAGGTAGAGCTATAGTCAGGGCGTACACCACTAAATAATTATTGGTTCTCTATATTCTACTGGAATTTAATGCACACCAGCCAGTATCTTACTGTGAACCTGTTTTGCGGGTTGTACTGTCCTGCTTCATCTCTAACAGGATCAGATCAATGGTGCAGAGGAATGACACCAAAGAATGAACGTCATGAAGTCTTACTCTGACCCGCGTTGTGTTGTAAAATGTTAAAACAGGAATGTTTCCTCATGCTCTGCATTCTAAAATGTTGTTCAAAGTTCCCTAGAAAGGACATTTAAGTTAACCTCTGTGACCTGTCAATCATGTCACTTCCGTTTATGCTCATACCAGGAACATAAAAACATCTTTCTGCCTCATATGTACAGAAGGCTGTGTTTAATATTGATACTACTTTGCATGTTATTAGCTTATTTGGGTTTGCACCTGTGCTACAATGCTAATTGCATCAATTAGTATCATGCAAACTGCCTAATGCCTAAACGATTACACACTTTCCTGAAAGCACCTCAGTTTGTTTAGTAATGATGCTTGTATAGTTTCTGACTCAGTAGGAAAAGATAGAAACTACTGTACTTTGTAGTGTTTATGTAGTGTATTTTTGAGCATTTTTTTTACTGTAGTGGTTCAGTGGTGTAAACTTTCATTACTACCACTGAAGATATGCAATTCCTCGATTTGAGATAGAGGGCGTAATATCAAGAGCACTTTACTGGGAGCTGAGTGCTGTGGCAAGCAAAAGAGACCACACAGGACACCTGCAGCATCTATTTTCTCTCGGCTGAGTGTTTTTTGCTCTGAAATTAGCAGAGTTGTAACACTATAAAAGTGCTTAGACATCTGTTGGCTATGTCGGGAGTCTGTTTTTATGTTTGTAATGACACATTAAACTCAGCACCTCCCCCCATGTCTCGTTTCGAGTGCCGGTGCCAGCCGAGCAGCCTAAATGAGTGCACGCTTTGTTCCTTTGTCTGTTTCGGGTCAAGATCTTGCCTTAGATGTGGCATTATATGATCCAATAATTCCTTCAGCATCCTAATTAGGGTGTGTGTGCACGTGTGTGTGTGTGTGTGTGTGTGTGTGTGTGTGTGTGTGTGTGTGTGTGTGTGTGTGCGTGTGTGTGCGTGTGTGT
>JBBKCR010000012.1:12747292-12766958 GCA_037577295.1 Ladigesia roloffi | reverse complement strand
AAGCCATTGTTTTCTGGCTTCATCTCACACAAACTTACACACACACACACACACACACACACACACACACACACACACACACACACACACACACTCTCTCACACAAAGTTGGCAGTGATACTGATGGAGGTGGATATCCGCACACTAACAGTGTGGAACTGAATCACTCAAGTAAAATGCCTCGCTTTGCTGCAATATAAAGTAAAATTGTATGTAATTTCAGTGCAGGTTCAGCACAAATAGAATGGTTTTCTGACACCACAAATTCTCCTCACATTTACTGTATCTTTCCTACTAGCTATTCGACATGCACTGTATCTGTGATTTATAATTTCACTCACAAAGCCAGGCCTTCTGAGCGAGCAGTAAAATTACAATAAGTTCCTGTTCGCCGCCAGGGCTTGTGCTTGCTCTCCTAATTTATGTGGCTTTCACTCGGGGAAATGGATATTTTAGCCACCTGAACCTCTCCAGGTCAGCGCTAAAGCATCTTTGAAGTAAATATAGGAAATCAATTATTCACCTTCCTAGATGTATTGCGATGGAAATTGATTCAGTTTGCGCATGGCACAGGTGCTTTCCAGAAATGGCCATCTCTATTGACTGAGAATAAGTGGCATTGAATATTCAGAGAGTGAATCTACTTGATTAAAGCTTGTAAATAGGCTGAGCATCTGACAGTAGCGCAGGCAGGCAATAAAGGAGTGCAATATTTTCCGCTAGGCATTAGCAAAATGGAAAGTTCGATGAAGTGTCAAGTTTTGGCTTTGTGGCGTTTATTGCAGAGAACTGATTGTACCTGCTTCGCTGGGGTATTTCGGCTTGTTTTTGCGGAGCGCAATTATACAGTGGATCCCAAACCAGCCTCATTCATACAGTTTCTGTGCATGTGTGTATGTACATGTATAATCATACTTTGGTATGCATTCTTTTTCTCCATCCACACTCATATTTTCAAAGACATCTGTGTCACACTTTTAGAGGTCAGCACAAATAGAGGAAAAAAAAACCCACGATGACCAAAGCTGCCTCCACACAGCATGACCATGCTTCATTCAACCCATCTGCTTTGAACAAGTCCTGATAGCAGCCTAGATGACAAAGCGCATGCAGCAGATGGAATGCATGTCCCTATTCCCATACAGAAGCATTTTGGCACCGATGAATGATATCCATGTGACCCAGTCTCTAGTTTAAACTAACCTCTTCTTTTTGCTTCCATAGCAGTTAATGATTAGCCCACTAATGTTGTTGCATGCTACATATAACATTTGCTCTTTGTACGTTAAGGTTTTCCATGCAAGTTTTCTTAGACCCAGATAAAGCCTACTGTTTCACTAAAAGAAGTTTAACCATTTTAATTTAAGGAGCCTAGTGTAATCAGGAGTATCCCAAATGATTGAGTGTAATCTGTTTTATAAATCCAGTATAATATGGAGTTGTAGTTTTGGGTACAGACTGCTCCTGGCCTTGTTGCATGCTTAATTGTGTGTGTGTGTTAGTAACGTTGTGCTGGCCCCGTTGTCTGACTGAGAGGTGTTTGATTGACAGCTGAGGATTTGTGACTGGCCCGTGAATCAAAACGTCAGGTCTTATGGCTCAGAGGAGGCTTTGGGGATTTCTTGGCAAAGGTAAAAGTTTCCTTTATTTTCAACACACCTCTCCATCAAGTCTCTCCTATGTCTTTTCTTTCACTTTCTCTTCATTTTTCTTTCGTATTTATAGTGGTGCTCTCCATGCCCTTCCCAAATCCAGTTGATCTATCCATGCTCCACCAGTGAATGCATACTTTATGAGCAACGGTTGGACAAGCTTTACAGAACTTTGGCATAATTTTTGTCAATGTAATGAGGAGTTGTTTTGTGTAAAGAATATTAAGTTGTCCTTATTGGATCAGTATGTAAAGGCTTTTGTGTTTGAAGTGAAATTAGACTGAAATTAGACAGGTTATAAATTACAACATTTGCTGACATGCTAACCTTACAAGCTACACATAATCTAACACAACACAGACGATGCACAAACAAAATAAATATAATTTTAAATGTATAGTTTACTCTGATTGTAAGTTTTTACGTGTAGTGATAAGTTGTATTACACAAATGTACTCACAACTTAATCACGTGCCAGCATTCAGTTAAGCTCGTCCGGTCTTGCAACAGTTGCCACGAAAGTATACATTTGTGGGTGAAACACAAATATGTGGATTCAGTGCTCTCATACTGTTTTAAAACATGATACACTTATATGTTGCTTTTTATAATAGTTGGGTTTTTTTAAATGCAAGGTCTTTCACCACCTGAAGGTTCCTGGCGTAACTGATTTTCATCAGAGAACATCAGAGAACATTACAAACATAACACTACAAATTATTTGCTACTTAATTATATCCGTGCTGTATCATTTTTAGTATTGCTGGTTCCTATGTTTTGTGGCATCTAGTGGCATCAGATTCACTGAGCAGGTATCACATTCTGCAGAGGGATTTTTCATTGGACTTTCTGAGCTATTTAACGTTATAATATAATATAATTATAATACTGGAAAAAAGTCTTGCCTAGATATACACTTACTGTTCAGCTGGGTTTGTAAGCCTTTAATGTAATACCCTTTTCATTGGTGAAGCAAAAAGCTTAATTTTATTTAACTGGTAAACACAGTGTGACACAGTGTGACGCAGTTTAGTTCAGGAGGCAAATGCAGGTCGTGTCCTCACTGTATTATGGAACCTTGCCCATTTTGAATTGCAAAGAGTGGGTGCGAGAGACATGACTCAAATGGTTACACTGTTGCTGTTGCTGAAGCTGTAAATCACCTCCTTATGAGACTTTGTCCGATCTATCAGAGGTGTATATGCCAAAGTCCTTAAAAACCCTTTGAACTCTTCTGAGTATTGTGTGTCAGTGTATGCAACAAGTTCTTCTCCAGCGTGCTTTAGCGCTCAGGAATATGGACTGAGGAATTCCTAGAAACAGAAATAGCTTCCAGTGAAATTCTTGTTTATGAAGGCACTGATGGTTAATGCTTGTATTTCCCAGAAACAACAACAGTAACAGAGACGATTGCTTATACCATAACTCTAGACATACTTTTCAGATGACAAGCATCTGTTTTTGGCTTAGCGAAGCAGCAGGCAGCATATTTCTAAAGGTCAGCATAGCTGTTCCGCGCCCCAACAGCCTTACTATGTAGCTGTTCTGGGTTATATCACCTCCCACCAAAATGATCTTCTCAGTCCGCATGGCCATATATTTCGTAATATGATTCAAATTTTAATTTCCTCAAGACATAATCTGCAGGACTAAGTTTAAAGGAAGTATTGTGCCAGTTATTGTACATAATATCTTCTAAGAGAAAGTGTTGCTTTTGATTTCGCAACCGACTTTCCTGCCTTTTAATTGAATTTTTTTGGTTACTGTGAATATCTTTCAGATGTTTCAGTAGTATTTTAATAATATGTTTTTTAGCAAATTGTCTATTTTAAGCTATTTTTTATCTTTGCCATTTGGATCAGTATTGGCTAATATTGTTTGTACATCCACACATTTTTTCTGTGTTGATTTCAAACCAATTTCATAATATATTTCCTGCACTCTGGAGGAGGGATCCATTTCAGCAACACTGGGCTGCTACATAAATCTATAGAAATATTAATTCATTTGCAACAAAAACAAGTAGTGTATTTCTCTGTCATGCTGGTCCAGTTACATTTTATAAATGTTTGTGTCCACATCTGAAATGACACTTGAAATGACAGCTTGTGTGCGAAACAAATACATGAAAAATATCCATATCAATTCACCATCTTTATACATCTCTATTCATTTTGTTGATTATACTATTTCTGAATGTTTTACCACATAGCAACATATAGAGTGTATTTGCACTCTCTATCTTTCACTCTCTCTTTCTCTCTCTTTTTCCTTTAGCCGAGTATCCCTCTCTCTCTGTCCTTCTCCCCAGCACTGGGAAAGAAATCCTTGCTCAGCGCTTCCTTTCCGCACATATTCTGTGGTGTGGCCGAGTGGCACTGAACATGCTCAGGCTTCCTCTGTGGTCGCCACAGTTACTGGGCCTCTCTCTCCAACCGTATCCCCTTTTGTATACTCCTAAAACACCAGTGGAGGTACAGAGAGGAATGCATTCCATCACTATCTTTCAATTCTCAAATCAATGTTTAACAATGGCCCGGGTCGACTTTATAAAGCCAGTCAAAAATCCTCTTTAAGCAGAAAACAGTTTGACATAGATGAAGGCTAACAGAGTTTGTGAGCCAGGCTCTGGCTGATTGGACCGCTGTATGTAAATGTAATTTGTTGCTTGCATGCGGATGGGGCTGCATTGGCGGAGAATTGTGCATGTCGGGCCATGGCTCAACCCAAATTGAATTGCAGCCAGTCTTGCTTATTGCCATCCTGGAGGAAATGGGGTCAGCAATCCATTAAGATGCCATTAGATAATCTAATTTAGGGCCTGATCCCCAAACGAAGCATGCTGTAAGCTTACCCTTACAGTCCGGTGAATTTTGCAGGGACGAGGAGCAGAATGGATGGGCGGTTAGTGAGCAGGGTTCTGCGACAGTGCAGAATTTGATAAGGGAGATGAAGCGTGAGGAAAGTTGTTTGTTCCCCTTCTCCCCCCACCCCATAACCCCCTGTAACCCCCTTGTGGTCGGGAGCTGTCACGTCTTAAGCCGTCTGGTATCCAGGGGAAACCAGACATTAGGTAATGCCAGACTGAACTTGAAATTGTTAAAGAAGGGGTGGCACCCCACTAGCCCTGGCGATCAATCGGCCAGGAAACGGCACTAATGGCGCTCTGCACAGGGTCGAGACTGGGCTTTGGGGACAGAGAGCCATGGGAGGACTGAGCAACTGAGGACCATCTGCACCTCCCAGAAAGTAATCCATTACTGCTGGGCTCTCCTGTATTACTCGTGGAGTGAGTGGTATGTAACAAAGAGGGACTGAGATAGAGAGAGACAGAAAAGGGATACAAAGCTAGTAAAGCTTGCTTAAGAAAAAAAGTCCAAAGCCAAATCACTGCTGAGTGTTTCCCTCCACTGTGCTCTCTTTGTTCAGGAAGGTAGGAAAAACTTAATCTCTCATTTCCTGTCAGATGATTTCTGGCAGGTCAGAAAGAAAAAGAAAGAAAAAGAGGGAGAGTTAAAGTAAAATGGTAGAAGGAGGAGCCTTAAAGTAGAATGTGAGTGATAAGAATGGAGGAAAGAGAGATAGTCTGGTCTACAATCATTTAAAAAAGTCCTGAATCAAATTAACTCAATTAAAATGTTCATGTCGGTTACTCATGGGTAAAATATAATACATTGATACTATTTTGTTTTTTAGTTAATTTACTTTTGGTAGTCATTATTTAATTAGTGTGGATGTACACATTTGAATGGAGAAACGATGCCGCATTACTTATTTAGCCCCTGATTCAAGATACACCGAGTTTCTCGTGTGAAGCGAATTCTCATTTCTTTAGTTCTTTCTTCCTTTGTTGTCTTCTCCTGGTCGGTTTCGCCCAGCCTTCCTTTCACTCTGCTTCTTCCTCACGCTTTGTAAAGTGCAACCGTGTTTGTGGTGCTGCAATCATAAACTTTGGCCCTATTGTTTTAAGTGAAGTCCCAGCCCCCTTAGCTGTGGGTGATTTGTATAAAATGCAGACTGAATCATTAGCCGCATTCATGGCTGTAGTCAGGCATGTCACTCCAGGCAGCCAGAAGAATAAAGTCAGTGTTCTACATCCGCCGAGTCCCTGACGCCTTCAGCAGCCATCAGCTCGAGCCCCCTCATGTCCTTTTTGGAAAACAAACAAACCCCCAAAGAAAACTCCCTTATACCCCCTCCTCACTCCTCCTCCACCACAGCTGATCCACTGAAGCTATGCACCTGCATTTTAGAGGTCTCGGCGAGAAGTCGCTCAGTTGCCTCTATTTACTGTTGCCTTCCTTCAAACAACACATTATGTCCTTTTTTTGCCCACCCCAACACTGCCGCCCACACCCGGCCAACCCTGTCCCTTTCTCTTTTCTTTTTTCATGGGGAAAAAAGTAAAAGAGAAGGAGAAAATAACAAAGAGGTGGCTGTGTGCACCGGGCACTGTTGAAAGAAGCAGGAGCACGGTCTGTAATCTGCAAACAGAAAGCGCTGATTGTGTGAGACAGGTATTTAGGAGAGAGGGAGACGGAAAAGGAGGAGGAGGAGGTTTTGGGGGTGTGTGTGGGGGGGTGTACTGGTTTCTGGCCTGCCTAATTATTCGACACATGTACGTACCATTCAAACCCCCACTATCCTCCCCTCAGGGAACAACATGCTGTTTGTGCACCCCAGTGCTTTCGCATTCAAGGCCTGTGCCGGCGTTTGCAATTAACAGTCTTGTGTTGTTGTGCGTGCTAGCATGCTAGCCGAATGCGGATGGGAAAGTACGGTATACAATCAACCCCTGACTTAACCCTATTGATCAGAGAGTGGGTGTCAGCCCCTGGGGGATTGAGATGGGTGCAGGCGCTCCGGGGGACTCCCTGTCGCCTTCTCCATCCACTCACTAAGGAAGCTTTGTTTCTGTGGGTTTCCTGTGCCCCCCAGTGCCATCCGTTGTCAAGGGGTGGGGAGTGGAGCCGTTTACACAGACTGTGGGAAAAATAATCAAATTAAAGCTGATAATCAACCAGCGCTATTATGAATAAAATATGCAATGCAAAGCGTAGTGCTTCCTAATTATGAAAATATAGTAAAGAGTGCATAGATTTATAGAGATTAAAAAATGTCATGTTATCCCCAGTTGAACCTGCTGATGCTTGAAGAAATTCAATGATGTGGACAAAATATAATTTTGCAATAATAATAATAATATATTGAGTGAATATATCGACTGCAACATGCTTTTTATTATATTACAACCCTGGGAAGCTTGGATAACCATCGACCTGTATTAGTTTGACCAAAATGATTTATATTTGTTGGAACGTGTGATTGTCTTCTCCTGCCGTTAACTTGTATGCTATCGAACATCTGAGATTTATTCGGAATGCTCATATCTTGTATTATTAGTTATTACTAGTTGTCTGCATTTTCTGTATCATGGTGGGGAACATCCTGACACTATACTGCACAACCCAGCTTTCTAAATGTACGACCCTGAAATATTATGACAGACACATTAGTGTTAATCATATGATGTGCTTTCACATTTAGTCTCCTTTTCATTTGTGAACAAATTGATTTTCGGTATGTAAAGCATCATGGAAATACATTTACTACCCCAAAGTAATGAGAATTAGGAAGAATAACTTACTCTGATTTTTTAAAAAATTGGGTTTATTCATCACAGTATTTTGTGCACATGTGCATATCTTTTTGCTAGAATTGTATTAAAAAAATATATATTTTTTTCTCTTGTGTGTCCACAGTCCTGGTACCTGGGCGAGCATAATTCCATTCCAAGTGTCGAACGGGACTCAGATTCTGCCAACAAATGTCCAGAATTACAGCATAAACATCATTGGTGAGCCCCTTCTCCAAGCAGAGACAAGCAACTGAGCGAGCGGGGCCGAGCCTCGATTCTGGAGTGGCAGGTCCGTGGACAAACCAGCAAGCAGCACTTATACAATCGCCATTGACTTTTATCCCTCCCACTGAAGGACTTTGGCCTAGAACAGAGGAGTGGGCTGGGTGAAAGCTGGCACGAGCCTCTCCAAGCCAGTCAGTCATTGTGTGAGGAGCCCCCTCAGCTGACATACTGTGATATTTACCGTAAAAAAAATTTTTAGATGCCTTAATGTTTTTTGCATGTCACGCTAGACTCTCGTAGTGTTTTCTCTCATTCTAACGTCACAATTTCTAGTCTTGATTTTTGAGCAGGTGTAGATGGAGCGGCACACAAGGGCTGGCTGGCTGGACATTTTTTGGAAAAGCAGGCTCTGTTCCCGACAAACGCATCAAACAAGTCTCAACCTATTCATTACATATCTATAGGAACAAGTTTTCAGCGATACAAAAGGTTTCTGTTTTTCTTTTACCCTATAAATGTAATTTCCCATTATCGAAAGTCACCTTCGGGTATCTGTAATCCTGTCAGTCTTTGATTTGTATTTCCTTTAAAGGTAAAGGTTACCTTTTACTCTCTTAAGGGTTCAAAACTCTGAAAACTTTTTTTTTTTCAGTGAAAGAAAAAGACCTGTATTAATAGTTTAGGAAAAAAAAACCCCGTTCATTCTTTGACATATCCTGAAAAGGATTTTTCAAAAAATGAAGAAAAAAAAAAAATCTCATATGAGGCAAGTGCAATTTAAATGATTTTTTTTACTGAAGGGAAGCTATCATAGTCTGTCTGCCCTAGGACTCTAAAGGAAAGGGGAGTAAAAGTTTTACGTAAACTTTTAAATCAATAAAAAAATACAATTTAAAATTGCATCCTCAGATATGACAATGGGGGATAGTTGAGGGTGGAAAAGTGTGATTGACAGCGAACGTTTACCGGAGCGGAACTAAACACGAACAAAACAGCACTTATCTTGAGCCGTACCCAAGCACTTGGGTAGCCTTTTGTTTTAATTTATTTTGTGAAACGACAAACAGAAACTTAAAAAGGTGAAAAGACACACATACACAGCGTGTATAAAATGGTTTATTTTTGATGTAGTACCCACCAGTTTAGTGCGCATTTCCATTTGGGCCGTTAGCTTATAAAGCTACTGTTTACAATGTGATATTACAAGAAACATGGGGAACGCAGGCTGGTGAAGTAATTTAAGAGAAAATGTGTATGTGTGTTTGTGTGTGTGTGTGTGTGTGTGTGTGTGGCCGTGAGCATGTGTGTGTGTGTGTGTGTGTGTGTGTGTGTGTTATGTGTAAAATCTGCACTCAGTTAAACACTAACCTGCAGGGTGAGGCTAGGTCTCATGGTGCTTCTATTATGCCCAGTTTGGTGGATCCCAAGAGTTGCAGTCCCATAAATCCACAATTCTTCATGGCAGTCCCAATGACATCGCCTCTCCAATCAGATATATTTATATAACTAATCTTTCCAATAATCTTAATTTGCACGAAGATATATAGTCCACATTACGTGCCTTGCCTTTGAATATAGACATCACTACACTTGTTTTTTGCTGCATTTATTACCGTTTTAGAAACAAAAAAAAGTAACATTTTTATGATAAGAAATATTTTGTACTCTGGATAAATTTGTGACATTGTTGATTTTTAGCTCCATTTACTACTTTATCTCACACTTACAGTGCATATCAAGGCTGTGTATAGTTGCCGTTCTAAAGTTTATAATCAACCAGCATTATTTTCAGTATTTTGATGTTTTTTGTTTTGTTTTTGATTTTGTTTATGTTTTTTTTGTTCCATCTTCCAGTCATTATTGGGGAGGTAGGGGTCCGGAATTATAAAAATTATGCAATACCAAGTTTTGCCTATGTAGGTAGTGCTTTTAGCTTTGTTGATTATTAGAAGCTAGTACAGAGATACAAATAGTGTAAACATTTATTTTGTTGATGTTGTCATGGTTAATGTTGTTGTTGTTGATGTTGTTGTTGTGTTCTTTCTTTCTTTTTTTTTTTTATTGACCAAAGTGGGAACTGCTTTCTATGCAGTGTATGACAAGGTCTTTTTTTTTTTTTTCTCTTGAGTGTACTGAAAGATAGAGAGGCGCGTGTAAGGGTTGTTTTTGTTTCGTATTCTCTGCAAGGGGAGAAATTCTTTTTCTACACTTTGTAGCGTGTCTGCAAAGAATGCACCATTTGGTCTAATATGGCTGCAAAGTCACTGATCTGTCTACTGTGACTAACCTACACCTTCTTCAAACTTCACACCTGGGGTGCTAGCCTGACTCCTGAAAGAAGCTCATGTTCATAGGAGAGAAAGCTTGGCTTGAGAGCGACAATCAGCAATGAAGTTCCGATCAAAGCGCACATTTCCAAACGTGGCACTGAGGCACACGTCGCTGAGATCAATCCAATTGGTCTTGAGATAAACTACTTTTGTGCAATGAGGACGGTTCATTTTATCTGTGAGCTACGCAATGTCTGTCATTCTGAAGACACCCAAGACCTTTTTAACATGAGTCCCATCTTGTTTCATCAACATAATTTTAAAACGTTTTCAGTACTGTTACTTGAAAGCTATGAAGAGTACCCTATATGTGAAGCATTGGTTGTGCGTATTATAAGTAGCAATATACAATTTCAAAGTAGATGCCTTAAATTTTTACAAGAAAAAAAAAGAAAAAGTGGCTTATTGTAAAATGCGTTACAATCACACACGCTGTCCTGCGTGATAAACCCTCTCACAATCAGAAAAAAATCAAATTTGCTATTGTTTTTTGATCTTGGAGATATTCCCAGTCATAGCCTTATCGAGATGTCAGTCAGGCTTGGGGACACGGCGTTAGCTCAACGGCGTTAGCTCATTATCTGTATTTTATATTATCTTTGTGATAAGCTATGGACTTCAGAGGAGGAGCCTTATCTATTTCCCCATTTTGGTCTGGAGGACTAAGATATCTCACTGCTGAGTAAACGTTTAGCACTTATACAGCACATAGGCAATCATCCACCTACAGTGTCCTTTCAATTAAACACTGACGACTAGAAAGCGTAACTCAGGCCGAATGCAGCACAGGGCATTACCAGGAATTGGTTATAAAATTTTCTTTCAAGACGGTCATGAAATGACTCCACAGTACATCACATTTCAGCGATTTGCACTTAACTCGAACTGTTGATGAGCAGATATAGAATTATTCCGCCTCGACCCATGTCCTCAAATGAATAAACGAAAAAAAAAGAATAATAGAAAAAAAAATAAGAACAAACTCAAGCCAAGCTCAATCTCTCCTACTTCACACATATGCACATTCTAATTTAGAAAAGTCAAAAATTAGTAAAAAAAATAAATTAATAAAAGCCACCCCGTTTTATGTGCACTGTTCTGCCTTTTTATTGTTTAATTTTTCTTAGGATTTGATTAAATTGAAGTGCTTTGCAGCCTTTTGGCCATTGGCAATGCCACTGAAGTGCATTTCCCCAAGAGTGATGGGAGTGTCAGGGTCATAGTATTGTTTTCGTGGTTTTAGGTGCGTTCAGATCTCTGAAGAAGGTTGTGAGCAAGGGCCGCTATGATGGCCGAGGTAATAGCAATAGTCTTTGGTAGTAGTCCTTAGGGGTTAAAATCTGCTCTGGCAGCTCCGTGAAACTTGTTTGTGTTGGTGTTGTGTGTGTGTGTGTACGTTTGTTTGTGTGTGTGTGTGTGTGTGTGCGCAAGTGTGTGTACAGCTGACTCTGACACTATAAGATGTGAGCAAATAAGGATCTTTCTAATGAAATGCCTGCCTTGTAGACAAAAGTTTGTACACTGTAAACTTTTTTTTCTTTACCATTGTTTGTAAAAAAGCAAACTTTTTCAAATAATGTCAATAAATTTGATGCCCAACATTTTTTTAATTGTAAAAAAATATATAGGCTACAACAAATTTGTCTTGCTTCTGGACTCGAGTTACAGCTCTAGCTGCCCGTTAAATGAGAATTAGAATGTTTGTGTAATTTAGTTTTTTTTTTTGTTTCCATATTATTATACTTAAAAAGTGGAGATTGATTCCTGTGTGGGACTGTAAATGTTTTTAAGAAACTGATGAAGGTCTTTTTTTGTGTTTCGTGTAGATTAACATGGATTTTGGAGACATTTCATAAATGTTCAGAGTGTTGTTTTTTTATTTTTGATAGTGTGGACATGCGTGTGCGTGTGACGTTATAATGTGATATCAAAAATGGGAAGAGAAAAAAAAAAGATTGAATTTGTGTTGGCTAGGTTCATGTTCTGTTGTTATAGGATGAATATGGAAATACTCATCACTTTCAAAAGGCACCTGATTCTAGTATGCCAACAGTGAGTACCAGGGTAAAAATTGTTAACAACATCACATGTTGTTCTGCTGTCTTGTGCAAAAGAGAGCGAGTTATTCCCCCCCACCCCATTGGTAGAAGCTTAAACACAATGCGGTGCGCATTTGTGTGTGATGCGCCGCGCTGATGCTAACACAGAGGCATGTTTGTTTCATAGTGTTTACATGTGTCCCAGTGTGGGCACTGATTGCCATGCTAAGATAAGTGCTAGTCACGTTCATTCGTGTAGTTTCCCGGGCCAGACTGGTACTGGGAGGACTCCAACTCCCAGCAGCCTTTGCATGACCCTGTAGGCATACCATCATGTCGTCATTACAGAGGAGAATTTGGCAGACAGCATTTGCACTTTCCACAGTTCCCACTACCCCTTTCATTGGTGCGTTTCTTGTCGTTTGGGTCGAGTGTGCTCTAGTTAGCCTGAATGGCTACATTTAGTCTGATTGAGTGTCATCATGGTAGCTCATTACTCTTCCCCCCTTAGCACAGCGTACAGTGTTATGAGGCTTACGGTCAATGAGGAGTCACAGTTGGTTTCCTCCCTTTTTTTGTGTTTCTGTAGTGGTATTTTAGATGTCTCTTCTTTTTCAAAGGGCTGATCCTTTTTTTTGCGGGGGGGGATTTTTAAATCAGTTTATTTGTTGATGATTTTTTTTTCCATAGCATTACATGTATTACATGACATGAGATGATGGCCTGGTAAAGTTGAGTATTACACTTGGAATTAGTTCTAAAAGCCATGTTCATGGACATTGAGAAGCCCACAAGTATTTTCCTTATGCAAGGAGGACTAGTGGCACTCATGCAATATCTGTCTTTAGTTCACCTGAATGTGGATCACTGCAGGAAAAAAAAGGCAGGAGGACCTTTTAGCCCATTTCTACATTTCCATGTACATTATTAGGGCATTTTCAATGACATGAATGAACATCAGGTTGACATAAACAGGAACGTTTTAAAAAACCAGCATATTATGAGACGTTTACCAAAAAAAAAAAAAAAAACATACAAAAAGCAAAAAAAAAAAGATGAAATAATGATATATATATACAGTATATATATATATATGTTAAGCAGTGCCTGTTCCAGCTCAGAGTCTCAGTGGACTTCCCATTGTAAATAATTAAACACTGATTGAGATTTCTTTGGGGAAATGAGTAAATAAAACAGAAAAAAACAACTTCAGTCAAAACAGAGTGTGTGGGATGCCTCTTCCTGTATTTTTTTTTCCTCCTGGGTTTTATGTGATGTGTCCTTTTTAAGCGTTTTTGTGCTTTGTTCATTTTGAATATTTTAGTCATATTGGATGGAGTGCCCTGGTCTCTCGATATTCCTTTGAGGAGATTAAATGAGTAGTTGGGCAGTGTGTTTCTTTAGATTGTCAATGCTACACTTAGTACTACAGTAGATGACAAAAAAAACAAAATGTCAGTTGAAAAAAAAAAAAAGATGCTTGCCAGCTCCACAGCAGGGTTGATTTCGTTTGGGTCTTGTGGCACTTTTACACCCTCTGCAAAGTTAATGGCATTTTCAGACCTGGATTTGTTACATCACAACCACAGCAACAAATGTTTTAAGGTTGTATCAGCCTCTAGTGATTGTAGTAACACCACAGTTGTATGCAAAAAGACAACGTAAGTTCATGAATGTACGTCATAGACTTTTCCAAACCATTGTGTTTCATTCACAGTTCAGGAAATGCAGGTATCCTTCAAGAAGCTGTACAGCGAAGGCCTTGTTTTTTTCAACTGCTTTGATTTCTTCGGTTTGTTTCTTATTTTGTGATTTGTTTTCCGTTTTCATGGCTAAACTGTAGGCTCTGCCTTCAAGCTAGTTGCATCTGGGGGCTAAAATTGCCACAAGATTAAAAATGAGTGTAAATAGCGCTTGAATTTTTTGTGATTGTTACTGTTATATCCAGCCTATACTGCTAGCAGCTGTTTTTACTGCAGTCAATTACTGGAAGTGGATATATTTCCTATGCAAAACTGTTTAAACAATAAAATGAGCTATGCTACACATCTTAGTGTTGTCTTGTTTTTGAAATTTGACTCTTCATTTTTTTTTTTATTAAAATGAACTTCAGTGTTGTTGAACATTGAATCCTTTGAAGATACTTGCTGTTGTTGTGTACACCTGCTGCCCCAAGGAAAACACCTTTATAGTTGTGAGTATCAGTCATGGCTTCAACATCGGTGCTGTTATAACATTTTCTTTTTTTTTTTCTTATCTTTGCACTCAATTTGAAAACACCAGCTGTTCTTTCAGTTCTTTACATGTGTGAAATATAAACATTTCATGGTTAATGGATCATGATGAATGAACCATTTTCTGTAGTTTCCATTTTGGAGATGATTTGTCCCATGCAAAAACATTTTTTGGTAATTTGGTAGACTTCCAGAACCCAGCATCGTTACTGAGTAAACAATGAAACCCAGAAGTGACAAAGATTTCACACTGTCGCACTGTGATTTTTTTTTTATTTGGTTGTTTGTTTTTTAACGACTGTGCTGTGAAATAAGAAGAAAGAACAGCTGTGTTTTCGTGTCCAAGTCGGATTCACACGTTCAGAGTTCTGAGTCGTTGTAAATACCCGCCACTGTGTCGGCGAGATAAGCCAGCAGTGCTGCTGGCTGCACTTGGTGGCATAGGACGCCTCTTAATAATCCTGTGCTCCGCTCAGGGCTGAGAATAAGTTGATTATATTCAGGCCTCGATGGGTGCCATGTTGGACTAACATGAAAACCATGACTCTCCTCGACCCTTATCAATTAGGCCGAAACCAACACCTGGCCGCGGACGCGGAACGACTTTACTTTGGCCATAAAATAGAACAATATGGTGCTATGCTGATATAAAATTACCCCGATACATAATGGTTGTCATTATGCCATTTATCAAAATTGGCCAGTTAAGCAAACATCTGGCTTCAATAGGGAGGTGAAAGTCTGTAGGGTTTTGGCTCTTCATGTGTCCTACATATTTTCCAAGAGGTTTTTTTTTCTTTCCTTTTTCTTCTTCACTAAGGCCTGCTGTTGGCCATTTGATGAAGTTAAGTGCTGTGCATGATGATGCGGGGCGATTATGTTTTTGTGGGGCAGAAGGGGAGTGAGAGCAGTGTGCCATTGCCTTTGTTTGGGACAGGGATGCTGAAGGCTGGACCCTGTGAGAGAAACAGGAGAGCAGAGCATGTTCTGAACTGAGTACATTCATGCACACCTAGAAAACAAACCTCAAAGCCCACTTCATTTTCATTTTTATTCGGTTATTGATCACCTTCATTAATTATTCATCTGAATTATCACTGACCCCTTGTAAAACTCCACGAGGGGCTATTTCGTCATAAACCCTCCACCCCCAACCCCCAAAAGCTTAGGAACATTATTCAGTTGTTAATCTTATGTATTTAAAATCCACTAAATAGGTTGACTTGATAACTCCCATGAGAGTGAGAGGTTGAAATGTGGACCCACCTTTTAAGGCGTTAAAGAGGTTTGGTAAGTGTGAAATTAAAACAGCTCCTAAATTGAATATGATATTGAAAATGATAAAGTGTGCCAACTCAAAGCAATGTTTAATGTAGAAACCTATTCTTTTTTTAAAATCAGTGTGATGCTATTTCTAATTTCTGCCTGGTGCTATTCCAACACCAGACTAAGGGTTGGATCAGCAGTACATTCTCTTTGATGTCCTTCTATTTTAAATACAGACATCTGAAGCTTCACGCCAGCGAGGGCAGAACTGCCAGTTACAGAGAATGAAAAGTGTCAAGAAGTTAAAAAGAGACGGTGGTGTTCAACTGGCAGCTCTTCATCTGGCTGCATTTTATAGGCATGGATTTCAGCCATAACAACTAGAATTTTCAAGCCGTGCTTATGAAACCATACATCCTCTGAAGCAGCGCGGTGTTCGGAATGTTCCTGTTCTTGCCATATTTTCAGCTTTGCTCCGCAGTTGTGACCGCTGTGAACTCTGCATTGTCGTAACATGTGTCAAAGACAACTAATGTAACGTGAAATGATGCAAATCAGCACACTATTTTTGACTTTGGAAAAGCAATAAATTACAGCACTTCTCTTGCAGACCACCTTTTTGGCCATAATATTGTAATATAGTGGCAAATAAGGTGGATATTGAATTCAATGGTGAGCAGGAATATGTGTCTGTTTGTTAGATTTTAGAACCAGGACACTATGACATCTAACAATAATTCTGACAATAAAAATAATTCAAATGTGTAGTTATGAGAGGAAGTGAAGTACGCATCCAGACGATTTGAAGTTTAAGATGTTAACCTTTCCTAAGTGAAAGAGGTGCCAGCTGCCAAATGACAGACTGAACGATTGTGTGGAATCAGTCCCTGCCGTCTCGCAGGAAAAACAAACAGCGGAGGAGAGAAGGCAGAAAGACAAGCAGCAGAGAAAGCCAGAGTGGCAGCGCTCAGTGGAGTAGTATAATCCCACAGTCAGCATTTATTGGTTTATGTGATGTTATCATTTCATGCTTATCCATGAAGAACCTCTTTGTGTGGCCCCCCAGTAGACAGGAGCGTGGGATTTTATTACGTCTGTGCATCAGCGGGGTGTGTGTGTACAGAAACAGGTGTTCAGCATTAAAGTGTTTGTGTGTGTGTGCGAGGGGGGGGGTGACTTTAGGCACAAAGAGAAAACACCACAGCGTTGTCTCCAGAAGTGGCGTGCAGTGAGTTGTAGTGGTGGGGTGGGCTTGTGAGAAGACGGGGAGGGGGAGTCCCCTGAATGGTCTCAGGATTAGCTCCCTCACTTTCCCACAGACCCCTCCCTACCCGCACCCCCCAAAACACACACACAGCCCATTTGCATATGCCACAGACAAGGAGGGACGTAACAAACAAACTTGATATTGAGCCCTGACTGCCTATTCAAAGGAACTCGCAGACACACTCCCCTGCTACGTTCCGTTCTCATACAACCCCTGCTTCTCACCAACACAAGTAAACATGAATGCTGCCGGCCCTGTGACAGTGTGTGTGCGTGCGTCTGTGTGTCTGCAGGGGTGTAATGAGTCTCCTCAGAGGCCAGAACGCAGCGCGAATGAAAGCCAGCAGACGTGGACACAGATGGACGTGTGCATCCCTGCAATGATCACAGTCATTAGAGGCTATAGGTAAATGCAGCCAATCTGCTTTCTACCCTAGATGAAACCAAGACATTAAAAATCACCCCCAGGTCCTTGCATTTCTCTAGAGATGTTCTTGCTTAACTTCAACCAACTGAATGCAAATAGTGCACTCGCACTGGGAAATGAAGCCAGGCGGTAGTGTACTGCTGATACCTGGACCATCTACTAGACCTTTCGAAAAATGTGTAATTGCATACTTGTCACATCCAGCAACCACAGGCAGAAGAAGGCGAGAACATCAGGGGTTACTGCATCAGAAGTCCATCAGAGGTCACCGCAGTTGAAATCGGGTGTCTTGTTTAATCAGTGACTAATTCAATGTGATATTATTTGCATTATAGCATATTCAGACTCATGCAGTGACTGTACTGATGGGCAAAAGACTACAATGCAAATAGAAGGTTCAATAAAACTGTGCCGCTTTTATCCAGAGTAATGCATATTTGGTTTATTTTTTCATTTTTTGTTGTTTGTTTTACCAGTATGTTCTTGTAAATGTAGCTTGAGGCTATGTGCAATAAGCTCTTCAATGTTTACTTTTTATAAGTGTCACAAGGTACCCATTCTATGCTATGGCTAAATTTAGCTTGCTAATCATTGCTATCTGCTTGCCTAGCAGGGACTAAAAGATGTTTTGTTCTTTCTGTGTAGCCAGTTTTTATGTTTGTTTGTTTGATTAAAGGAGATACTATGGAATTCCTTGCTGTACGTTTTGACGTCAAGTTCCCCTCAAAGTTTTTATTTATACCTGTTCCATAAATCTGTCAATAAAAGGGAAATAATTTATTACATTCATAATGAACCCAAAGCTTGTGTCATGGAGACTGTGAAATAAAAAGCCAGGCCCAAGGACAGTAAAGACCTGAAATGAATTAAGTGCTTTTTGAGGATGTTATCAGACAGCTACTTAGCGCAGGAGAAAGCATTTCAGCTATGCAGGGACTGCCTACCTTGTCAGCATGAGCTGACAGATAACGACTACAAAAGAGCCAGTATACTGTAATCCAGCTGTCAGGAAAAAGCTCTCAATTGACCACAAACCCCTCTATTGTTACCACTGACGTGCGGGTTTTTATCCTGTGAAAATTACACCGGGATTAAATGCATTAGCAAAACCTCTCCTCAAAAACTCTCAATGACTCCCTGCAGAGCTCCTTAACGTGCTGACTCATAAACACTGAAGCACTGAATCACTCATTCGCAAGTGTAAAGGTGAATGTTGGCTTTTTTTAAAAGAATAATAAATCAATTTTAGCATGGCTCGTTCACATCGTTCATATAATAGATTTTAATTAAGTGTAGCCTACTAATTCTAACAGAAATAAATATTTATAAAAGTGTCGCATTTTATCAGTACCGACCACTTCTCAAATCATACTGCACTTTAGAACAATCTTCAAAGCATCCTAAATCATTCCTGGCTTTAACATTTGGAACAATAAAAATGCTTATCATGCTTCTCTATGAGTATGAAACCATTCCATGCCAGTGTCTGTTATATTCCTACACAAGCACCTCATTCTGCTTCATGAGGGATTGATTAGTGATCACCTGAATCACATCTTACTTAATGAGGAAAAGTATAACAAACACTGCTGTAATCATCACTCTCCTCTTATAATGTGACAAATTGGATGGTAAAACACTACTAGATGTACATCAAATGTAATTTCTGCCGTTTGTGAACAACAGATAAATTTTAAAGTTCTGTAAATTCTGCATCGTTTTTCTTATTTTTATTTCGTATCATTTCCTTTAAAATGATGCTTCAAGGAACAATACTTTCATCTGGACATTATGCAAAGCTTTTCAGTTCAATATGTGCACCTATAAAAGGTAAAAGCTGAGAAACTGAAAATGATTGCAGTGGTCTCTTGTTTCTTTCCAGAGTCGTATTGAGCAAAATGTATCATGTCAACCTTTAAGATGATTGCTTTCCTGATATCATTGCGTAATAATTTTTCTTGCCCTATCTTATTGGAACTGCAGGCAATTAATAATGATATTAATGTTTCCCCTCCCACACACTCATGGGAGTGCATATAGGAGGACAATGTGTCACGGTTTCTGATTTACGTTGACTTTATAAGATATAGCGTTGAACTTTAAAACGATTCCGCCCACTGAAATTGCTTATCTACTAGAATTATTTTTTAGGAACAATAGATGAAAAGGTTCTTCTAGGATAAAAATGTGGTTCTTCTAATGTAGAAGAACCCTGTTGCAGTGTTACTTTTGTCACCAACTTCTAATTTAGTTTTAGTCTTAGTCTTGTGATGAAATGTGCTTTTTAGTCTTAGTCATATTTAGTCATTGAAATATCATTTTGTCCGTCGACTAAAAGACTCATCATTTTAGTCTAGTTTTAGTGAAAAGAAAAATCAAGGTATCTTAGTCAAGTTTTAGTCCAGTAAAGATCTCGTCATTTTAGTCTAGGAGGTCAATTCAAACCGACATTAGCTTAGCCATTCGTTTTTATGCACTTTACAACTTCATAGCCAACTACCAAGTCTGGTATTGTAACGGTGCGGGCTGCGAGCCGTGCACCGTTCACTACCTCGGGTGAGGGAGAGGGAACCAGACATCATCCGGTGT
>JBBKCR010000012.1:12725029-12739550 GCA_037577295.1 Ladigesia roloffi | reverse complement strand
ATATATATATATATATATATATATATATATATATATATATATATACACACATATGCTCATTCTGCTCTATGAGGTACTGTTTAGTGATCACATGAATCAAATCATATTTCATGATAAAATGTATAAAAAACATGCCATAATCAACACACTCCTCTGGCAATGTGAACTGTTGGATGGTAAAACCCTACTAGAGGCACTTCAAAGGTAATTATTGTCATTTTCTTTGAGTGAACAAGTGATATCTTTCTTTGAATTATTCAAATTCTGTAAACACTCATGCTGTAAAGAACAATATATTTCTTTGGAAATTAAGAGAAATATTGTTAGCAGTTTTTACAAGGCAAATTTGTTCATTTGCTATAAAATATATATAAAAAAAACTTTTTTGGATTAGCCTCTTATTTTTCCTGGAGCTTTATATATGCACATCTCTTGGGAGGGCAAAAAAGGGATAGATAGCTAACTGGTGACTAAATAGACTCTTTGTGAATGATAGCCTGCTATGTTGAGGACTCGTTTTATACAGAGAAAATCTAAAGTTCTGCACCAGATCACTCCATTATCCTTCCAAAGTACACAGCCCGAATGGCAGTAATGCTTGCCATGTGCAATACTACTGTATATTAAAGGTATTTCATAACACGCCATTATGGAACATTATGAGCTTGTGTTCCTCCTTCCTTGGTGAGAACTGAGCATGGATAGCTCCCCAGGGAGCCAGAACCCAAAATAAAACATGAAACAGGACGGAGGTGCTTTGAGGCAGTGGTTTACTGTAACCTTGGCTTTGATGAGCTGGCGCTAGAACCGGAGCCAGACCAAAGAAAGGCACCGGCAAGATCTTGGCGTGCTCGTGAAGCTCTTGGATGGAGAGACGAACATGCATTAGGAGCTTCCACACTCTCACCCACTCCCATATGGTGTGTGAATCTGGCCTCGGCTCACGCTTGGGAGCTTAAAAAAACATCCCATATGTGTGCCTGTTTCTTTTCATTAGCTCCCAAACCTAACAGAAGCCCCATCCTAAGCAGATTTAATGAAATTTTGCGTTCTGTATGTGATGTCCAGAAATGTGGACTGCATTTGCATGAGGATCTGTAGAAGTGAGAAAAGTGTAATTGGCGTTCACTCTTTTTCCTCGATGCTTTGTTTCTACAGAGTGAATTACGGTAAAATAGGAGCGCCAAATGTTTTCACAATCTTATCATATGTTAATTGAAAAATTAACATTGTTTGGTGGATATGATTTTTGTCAAGCATGAAATGCCACTCAACATAACATAACATTTTTTGCATGCATAATAACACAATCCTATATATATATCATTTAAATAAATACATATATGTTTGTGCGGATGTATGTGTGTTTGTGTGTGTGTGTGTGTGTGTGTACGTGACCGATGCCTATTATGCAGATATAAAGAAATTCGGTTGTTTGAGTAACATAAGTTTATGAATTCCTTAATTGTTTTAATATGTTTTTTTTCAGCAGACTAAATTGATATCACCTCATTATCCTCTGACACGGCATAGCTGAAAACCTTTTAATACATCATGAATAATGCCAGGTGTTTGAATTCACTCATGAAATACTCGATGTGACTGATTACATGAGCTTTACATGAGTTTATTAAACTGGCCCATAAATGAAAGTAAATGAACAGTGGCTGTGAAGAAAAAAGATTAAATATGTATGTTTCATAAATAGGTGCTGAATCAGTTAATCATTAATTCAACAAGAGATTGTTTTAGAAATTAAAATCTCCAGATAAAAAAAACAAACACTGACAGAATGCAGTGGAAGCTTTATACACTTTTTTTGCAGTTCGGGCTTTTCACCAAAAAATCTGGTTATGCTAAAAATGGAAAAACTGTATCATTTTTTGTGGCATTCTTACACATTTTAAGGGATCTTGTACACAGTTATCTGGAGGTCTGAAGCAATGTGACCGCAGTCAGTAAAACAAGTAATCTCCAGCACTTTAAGTCGTTGATGTTTTGTTTTTTAATATGCATCTGATCCACTGATCATTTCTGTAGCCAGAAGCTTCCTCCCCACTGGAAGGGAAAGGCTGTGTGTTTTACGAGGCTCCAAACTTGGTTGGAAACCCAAACTGTGTGTGTAACGACGGGCAGTGGCGTCAGACCTCATAATAGTGAAGAATTCACCACACCGTGTCAAACACACAGACTCATATTCCCGGCTCATGAGAAATGAAACAATCAGACACTATTGGAAACCAGTTCATGGAAAAATGGGTGTTCGCACACTGGCAGAAATGAAAGACAGAGCATCTGTTAAACATTTGTTTTGAATGTTCCTTTAGCTACACAAAAACACAGAGTGACTGGACCACACCAACCTGCTCTGCAGCTCAAATAAAGGAAAAATAATTCAGTTAAAGACACAGAAACAATTCATTCAAACACACATAAAACTATTAATGAAAAAAGTATGTATATGAGAGCAAATGAGTTGTTGATTAAAGACACAAAACTATTACTTATTGCTTAGTACTTTGCTGTAAGTTAATATTCTCCTTCTAAAAAAAGGCCCAATAATTGGGTCTTAATTGGTTCATTGGCTGCCTGAGCTACTTTAGGTTAGAGAGGAACTCACAATAGGCTGCAGCTTTAGGTTTCATTTAGAAAATCTGCTAATTATACTAAAATAACAAACGAAATGAAATTTAAACATAAAATAAAAGTTTCTAATTGTTAGCTGTTATGGGGTTAAAGCTTGTTCCCTCAGTTATTATATATTAAATACCTATATAATTATATATCAAATAGTCTAATCATTAATAGGAATAAACTCCAGCTAAGGACAAGTTACGATGATTTCACTATATGTGTAAAAGATGCAGGATTAAGGAGTAACCTGTTACTATTTACAACATTTAGCAGATGCTTTTTATCCAAAGCGACTTCCATTCCAAACTACAGGGGACAGTCTCCCTGGAGCAACTTGGGTTAAGGGTCTTGCTCAGGGACCCAGTGGTGGTGCTAGGAGTAGGATTCGAACCCAGGACCTCATGGTCCGGAGGCAAGTATCCTAACCACTGAGCTACCTCCACCCCTGTCCTCATATAGACAAAACTGTGTAACTGCCCAAAACTTCTAGCTAGATAAAGTCAGTCAGTTAGTGGCTGAAATAGTTATTATTCCCTGACACAGGAGAACAAATGTTTGTTCAGTGATCTGTTCTAAATACCAGAATGTAAACTTTGTATCATGTCTTCTTCAGCATGAGCTCATTTCTTCAAATGTTGTTTCAGGCATTAGACATCAGTGAAATTTCTCTCCAAACAAATGCCATATTGCCAATCTGGTGCAAAACTTAGAATCTTGAATCATTCATGGCTGTAGTTTGGATATGTCGACTGGGAGGGGTGGGAGTGTTTGATTTGTCAACGGGGTGGGATGTGTGTGTGTGGGTGTGTTGGTGTATTGCCACATCTCCATGAATGCAGTGGGGTCAATGATGATTGTATTGACAGAAAATTACATCTGGGCCTATTGTCTATTTTTATTAGTATTATTTTTGAGATGTAGGACCGTTCATTAGACAAAGGGGGGTTCCCAGGTCTAATGATGCCCCTGTGTGATGCAACTGAGGACAATAAGACTGCTGAGGCTTGAACAAACATCACTCATGTGGACGACTAATAACAACATTTCACTGCTCAACAAGGGTCAGCACACAAGAGGGAGCAGACACAGATAAACATGTTGGAGTCCTAGATCTCAGACGGGGCGCAATGCTAAAGTCATTATTTTTTCATTTTTGTGCGCATAATATGCTTTTTCCGATACTTTTTATAGTTGTGTTCGTTGGGTAAAAGCCATTCTATTTTTGAAAATCTTTTACCATTCACGATCATCCATGGCCTGTAGTTTGCTATGATTTTATTGTGCGTGCAAGTCATCAGGGATCATTACTATGTGAGGTAAAAATATAACATGGAGTGCCAATACATATATCATAATATTTGCAGAACAAATGACCAGCTAGTTAAGCTTAATGATTCTTTGAGGGAAACTTTAGGTACAGTATGACTGATTATCAGTTACTGTTGTAATTAAGACTAGCGTACACAAAAGACAGTATATAAGGTTGTTATTGGAGGTGGTGGTGCCTGGTGGATAGGATAATTGGTTCTGGACCAAAAGGTCATGGGTTCTAATCCCACCTTCATTATCCCACCACTGGGTTCCTGAGCTATGCTAAGCTGCCCCCTGTAGTTGGGGAATAGAAGTTGTTTTGGATAAAAGTGTCTGTCAAATGCTGTAAATGTTCCAAGAGTGCTAGTACAAGAGAACTAAAAGTGATACTGTTTGCATAAAGCTTGCGTCCACTTCACTTCTCCGCATCTCCTCATGCAACAGCAGCATATCATGCAGGGTGTCCCAGCTGAAGAAATCTAAAAGAAAAGTTCTCTGTAATCATCACAATCTATTTAATTAGGTTTTGTGGAAGAGTTCCTTTGTACAGTCAGTTTTTTATTGGTAGCCAATATGACAACACATTTAGCTACACACAGCTTTAAACAGGATATTTCTGTTGGGATAATTATTTACAAAAAATGTGGAAATTCGCAGTGCACATTGAGTTAATCCTGCTGGACATCTCAGCTCTTATTGTGGAGACATTACAATGTTTGTCTGGGCAAGTGTACTCTGGCCTTTAGAACAATGAAAACAACTTTTATTCCTGTTTACTTATGAAATGCTGCAAGCCCCCTAAATTGGGTGTTGCTGCGGAAACTACGACACACCTCTGCGTTCTCACTCAGAATTTCTTTGAAATGTGTTTACATTACATCCAGGAACAACCACTCTTTTCAGCTCTGAGAGGGAGTCCGGAACAATGCTGCCCAGGCGGCTTCACCCAATGCATGTCAACATACGGAGCGACGTACTGCTGCCCTTGTGTTGCCATAAACCGTACAATGGATTCAGGGCCCGTACTGGGCCAGAACTTTATCAAATCATCTGTGGTGTGTGACCACATCTTCAGACCACATTGAGAAAATTCTACAGGGGCCCTTCAAAACCCACACAGCACAGGCTGAGGACAAAAGCTGCTGTTCAATCTGTCACCGCACACTTAGGGAAAGAGCGCTGCGGTTGGGTGAGTCATAAATCTGCTCACAGAGAGCCAAAACTCAAGTGGAACCTCTAAAGCGCCTGTGGCCATTTTGTCCTGCATATTGTAGTTAGCTAATCTCCGGCCTGGAGGAAAAGCTTGTTGTTAGACATGGGGTACGACTTGGAGCTTTGAACAGAGCAGTAGCAGCCGCACTGCGAGTGTGTGCAGATTATGCACTGATCCCTTCAGACCGAGCCGCCAGCCATCACGTTTATGGTCACAGAAAAGAGGAAAAATAGCAAGAAGGAGGAATGTGCTCCTCTCTCGGCTCTCTTGTATGTGCACTTTAGAAGTCATGTTGTTATTTTTTACTCTGTAGTTCTCGCCTGTGGGTGAACTTTCCTTCCATGTAATAGCCATGCCATTCTGGAGCGGTGCCTGCATGTGGAGGGCCAGAATCCAGGCAGTAAACCCAGTGGGGGAGGAGAGATTTTTGGAGAGTTGTCAGGGATTGCAGACAGAAAATAAAATATCAACAACAATACAAAAAGTTCTCATTAATTCAATTCAGTTTTATTATACGGAGCTTGTTACAACCAGATTGTCACAAAGCAGCTTTACAGAGTCCAGGTCTGAGCCCCTAGGGAATAAGAAATCTCCTTCACCTGGAGGAAGAAACCTCGGGAGGAACTAAGACTCAAAAGAGGAACTCGTCCTCTTCAGGTCGACCCAGAATCTTTTTGGGGATAAATAACAAGAGAGGGCCTTGATGAACAAGATTATAGACAGATAGGCCCTCTACGGCTAACAGAGTTGGTTTCACTAAGTGTCCAGAGAAGTAATATTGTTGGAAGTGAAACTGAGGGTCCATAAACTTCAGGCTCTGGAGCGACAATCTCCACTGGAGCTTTAGGCAGCAGTGTCTCCAGCTTGGAAAAGGGCCCAAGTGGAGCTGGGATTGGTCAAGGCAGGTTCCCATGGAGATAAGTCCGGCAGATGTACAGCAGTTCCCCTCGGAGGTACCTCTGTATGTCTAAGTGGACCAGGACTCCTGCTTCAGTATCTAATCATGTTCTAGAGCATTGCCATAGAACATGGACCTGGACATCAACCCCCTCTGGAATGTTCAGTTCCAACAGACATGGCACCAATATTCAGATAACCCTAAAGTTATATGGGTACTTGGATGTGGTACCTTAGGTTTGGAACTAAACTCTGTTTACCAGGACCAGTATTTGGCACTCCAGATCTAGACAAACTCATTTCAGGGCCTTTAAGCAGTGGTTTCTCAAACCAGTCCTCAGGGACCCCAGGCCACATTGCCCCAACCCCACTGTCAACATATTCAGTGGACCCTTCAGTGGTAAAGAATATTTGTAAACATAATGTACACATTACTACATTAAACACAATGTAAAAGATATATACACATTAAAGTGCTTTTTCACTAGAACCAGCTGTTTAAGCCAAGAACTATTTAGAAATCCTTGACTGAAAATGTGCAGCTCGAGGACAAGTTTTCAACACAGCAAAGCACTTCTGTGAGTCACAACGGATCAGAGCATTTCTCAGCACTGTAAATGTAAATGTACATTGACAGTCGCAGATTATTAAGGCTTTTCCTCCTGACCATCATGGGCCAACGTCTCAGACCCACATTAAACCATGATTCCATGGCTAAAATAATTTTACTGCTTGAACTGTTTGATTGTTAATTCATTCATTACTTTCGCAAATGAAAACAAGTTTTCATCTTGATCCAAGAACTTTTTCATGTGGCTGTAATTGGGTGTAACTCCTATCATGATTCTTTTGGGATTCTGACTGAAGGAGCACTTAGTAACATGCTAATGTTCAAGGTTCTTGCCAGGTTTTCAGGGGCAGGCTTGTTTGTTGTGCAAGGAAGGCTGACTCTAGATCTGTCGGTTTGGCTTTGATTAAAGGGAATCCCGGGCTCGTCACTTACCCACCCACACACACACACGCGCGCTCAGTTTCGCTAACATCCTCTCCTGGCCGAGGTTCACGTTCAACCAGGGATGGCCCCCTCCAGCCAAGAACTGAAGGAGCATTGATGCCAAAATAAATGATTTGAGTGAGGGAGAGCTAATCCATTAAAGAGCGATTCCACGCCGTCCAATCTTGCACAGGCACATCAGAGCTAAAAGCGTGGCAGTACTGAGGGCACGAGCCAGGCCACATCTGCAGAGTCGTGATTAACAATAGATCAATGCCTAATGGGTTCTAGGCTTGATGTGACCAGCCAGGTTTGGGCCTTGTGGCACCAGACATCAGCTTCGTCCAACACCCTTTACCTGAACTGAACCCCTTTAAACATGACTTGCTTTCTCTTCATGTGTGATGCGCTACAGAATTAAAAGACACACACTGTGCACACACCATGTATTTGCCACACATGGCTTAATGTAAATCCCAGACTCCTGTTCTGTATGAAGATAAACAATGCAAATGGTAAAACTAGTTCTTTTAAAATTGATTGGAATTAATCCTTTGTGAAATGTTTTTCTAAAAACACATTCACATTTCTCCTAAACATGCTTCCTGGTTAATAAAGTAGCTGTGCAGCTCACTTTAAAGGGAATATTACCACATTTACTTCATAAAGGCAAGGGTATCGTGGTGAAGAGGCAGTGAGACCTTCATCTAAATATAGAGTAAATATATATTTTTTAATCCAAAAGGATCAATAAGCCACCATGTGTCCTGTGGGTTGTTTTATTAAAAAAATGTGTGATGCTAAAATAGGGATAAATCTTTTGGGCAATATTTTGCTTTGCAGCTCGCAGCATGTTCCTCTCATTTACTTTAATGGCATTTTGCAGATGCTTTTATCCAAAGCTATACTTCCTACCTACAGCGGCCAGTCTCCCTGGGGCTACTAGGAGTTAAGGGTCTCGCTCTGTAACCCAGTAGTGGGATGATGAAGGTAGGATTTAAGCCCATGACCTCTTGGTCTAGAGGCAAGTATCTTACTCACAAGGCCACCACCTACTCCTCTGTACTATGAATGGATTAAAAAGTACAGTTGAAGACAGTTGTAAAACAATGTCTCAGGCATCAGGCAGCATTTTTCAGTGTCCTTGAGCTTGGGAAAGGCGCTATACAAATTAAACTTATTATTATTATAATTTTTTTTTGTATTATTATTTATTTATTTATTTTTTTTTAGTACTCCATACAATAACTTTTGGTGTATCTATCTGTCTGTCTGCCTGTCCGTCCGTCCGTCCGTCCGTCCGTCCATTCACACATCCATCTATCTATCTATTTTTTGATTTTCTAAAGTAGTTGCAAAAACAGAGCCGTATTTTGGGACAAAATACACTAAGTGTGGAGCTTATTTGCTTCGATTTTGTGAAGTAAGAGACAGAAAGATTTTAAATGGAACATGTGCACTTTAATTTAGAGACCAGGGACAAACCATCACAAGCCAACCCTTCAGTACTGGCCCTGTTTAGACTAGGTATTAAAATACAATCAGATCACAAGTGAACGGCACCAAAACCCAAATGTAAATAACCTGCTAGACGGACTGTGATCCAATCACTCAAACCACTAGCCGGGGTGGTCTCGGACACATGTGGCCAGATGTCTTTTGTGGTGTAAATATTAAAAAAAGGAAACATATGAAGCTGTAAAGCCAAAGACAACAACAGCAAGTGTAGATCAGCCTGGATGGATTATTTGCCCAATGTACTGTGTTAGATGAAGTGCTACATGACTGACCATTATACTGCCACCATACAGTGATATCTGCAGCTGTAAATCTGTTTAAAATAATGAAAGGATGCAGCACAGTCTTATAATATGTGTTATAATCCTTAGAGAGATTTTAGTTTTGTCTGTGTGAGATTAAAACCCTATTTAGTAGAAGTGATGCAAGTAGTAATGAAATGTGAATGTAAGTGGTCCAATAGACAACTTAGAGGTGCATATTAGATACAGGTGTAAGCGGGGATGTGGCTTGTCCACAAGTGATCCGATTATCCAAGTTGCTTTTCGAAAGCCAAGTGTAAACAGGGCCTCTGACACTACAGTTCTACTGAGTGTTCAGTTGGCATGCCATCATTTTTGACCCCTAACATTAAAAAATAAATAATTTATAATAATGTTTAACAAAATTAGTCTACTCTAATTTTTTAATTGAACGTTTCGGTCCAGCTCAGCAGAGGACAGTATAGCGGATAGGTGTGAAATCTAGCAAAGGTTGATGAAGTCTGTAGCTTCAAAATTGCCACATGCGTGGGCATGAAGGGGGCTATGGAGTGTGTTAGCATGTGGGGGTGGCTTCAGCGAGATGCCAGTCAGCAAGCCTATTATACCCCCCCCACACACACACACACACACACACACCTCCCCTTGAGGGAGCCATGAGGACTCCACACAAAGTACTCATTGTCCAAGTGCCTTCATTCATATGCGACCATCATTAATCAAGCAGGAGCTATGTTCCCAGAGGAATGCCCACCACACACACACACACACACACGCACACAAACACGCATTGCCACTACCAAGCTCTCTAACAGTAAGACAGGTGGGTGCTGAATGACAGCAGTGTGATACAAGCAGCTAAAATGTTCACTCTAACTTTGTCAAAGTTGAAAAAAGAAAGACGCCCCATATCAGTCACATCAAAGTCTCCAGGCAGTACAGTAATATATACGGTCACAGAACTGAGGTACATCTTGACTTGCTGAAAGAGATAGAAACAGTTACCACAGTGGCTTTGTGTTGATGTTCTAAGAGAAATAAATACATTAAATCCAGTGAATACATGGAATCAAACTGCCCTAAAATTATTGAACAAACACAGTTGTGTGTCTTCTGTAGAAGACATCAAGTCATAGATTGTGACTGAGGATGTTAATTTTTGGCACAGTTGTAAGTATTTCCAAGATCGATCTCAAACAAGAAGGGACTGTCCTGGGATGTAGACCACAAGGCTGGCATTTGGTCCTGGATGTTTTGACCAGATATAGAGATCCTTCATCACTGTTAAAGGGATGGAGTGCATGGCCAGTGTGCACAGGAACCCCCCCCCCTCTCATTTCTCCTTAGTCTTGTTGGCCATTTTGCTTGAATACCATAGCACTGACTAATATCACGTCAACCCCACACACACACACACACAAAGAATAATAAGAAGATAAACCTCATAGTTTCGTCTCCACAAGCTGAAAGACAGGAACATTTAAATGCCCCCACCCTGCATGCTCTCCTGCTCTCTCTCCCTTTCACACACACACATACACACTCACACACACTCACGCACACATATAGAGACACAAACACACACTATGCCATATGAGGTGAGGCAGTGTATGAGGGCGGAACCCCCATCTGCTGAAGGCCTGTAGTGGCAGAAGGTGCTGCTAATGAGGCCTGATCTGCTGCTGCACCTGCCACTGATTTCAACACACACATGCGCATGAACACATACACACGCTCTCGCCCTCTCCCTCGCTCTCTATGTACCCTCCAGGTGTAATCATTGCTTAGCTTAACGGGGAAAGCCCAGGATTCTGACCTTGGGAATTCATTACTGGATGGGGGAGGGGTCCCATCCCATTGACCTTCACCTTTTCCCTTGATTATTGGGGGGGTGGGGTGGGGGGGTGTTGTGGGGTGATAGTGCGATCCAAACAGAAGCATTAAAAGCGACTTAAATAGCCTCAGTGGATCCCACAATAAAATAACCAGAGTCCTAAATGTAACAATAATCTTCATTTTGTGTTTTTCTGGCTGCAGGAGGATTGACATATATATAACACTCTATAAATTCTTCAGGTGTGGATTATTACAGAAAGCAGCAGGTCTTCTTGGCTGGAAGTGATCTGGTCTAAAATTCTGAGCCAAAATCCAAAGTCCCTCCAAAACAACTCTTAAACTGCCACATTTAAGACTGATTTAAACTATACTGTGACTGTGAAATGGGTTTGTGGGTATTGTTACATTTCTTAATTTGCCATAAAATGTTGCGAAACTTTAATCAGCACCAAATGTGAGTGTGAGACTCAAGGAATGCACATGCTGTGAATGATACTACTGTTTTAGAAGAATCTACACTGATACAACTGTGTATCATCAGCTCTGGCAGGAGAGAGCCTCTCACACCAGATGCATTTGTTCAAATACTTTATTGTAAGTTTGGGTGATTTTAGTCCACTCTCACCTGAGTTAGCTGCACCAGTAGCAGTACTAGGGCACTCCACATGTCTTCTGCTGGGTTTTGAATGGATAAGTAAAACATATTAATAAAACATACAAACGTTTCCGCACACCTACGCTCTGGCCTCTGAATGTACCTTGATTTTCTATTACAAACTAGATAAAACGTGAATGCCCTGCAGTTTTTTTTTTTATTACATATATGCTTTGATTACATTAATGTTTAAGTTCAGATTTACAGAAATATTTGTGTACACACTGCTGTTAAAAAGCTCCTTATTTGTTTAAAGTCTTGGCAAACCAAATGTTATTGCACTTTTGTTTATGAAGCAGATCCTTTAAAATTAAAGTGCACAATACACTACTTTTGAATTAATTATTGAATTTTGCATTTAACAATGTGATTAATCGAGATTTAAAATTGTAACCTTTGCCCAGCACTGTTAAACACACAAAGTCTTAATCCACTCCTCACTTATATTCTACTTTGAATTCCCTTGTTTGTGCAATTATACAAATGTTTTCCTGGGATAGGATGCAAAATGCCTAAAGAACCAAGGTTCCAATATAAAGTTCTTTCAACCCCCACCTTTATAGTAATCACAAGCTCATCAGTAATCAGCAATACTTGTTCTAACTGGTTAAATTGGATAGTCTTTGCTGTTCTTGAATGATTCCTCCATAGGGCTTCCTCCTTGCAACCCTGCCATGCAACCTATTGCTGTTCAGTGTTTTTTTGATGGCGGACATTAATATTATCCAATGCTAAAGAGGCGTTTAGTTTATTGGAAGAAACCCAGGGTTCCTTTGTGAACTTGTGGATAATTACATGCCTTGCTCCTGAAATGATCTTTGTTTCTTGACCACTGCTGGGGAGGGGATCAATAGTCTTGAAAATCCCCCCATTTGTGCTTCTGACTGAGGATTCATTTCCAAACTCAAGTTTTCCAGCCTGGTGAGCTTCAGCAATTCTATTTCTCAGAATAATGTCATGATACACTTCCACAAATGTGTTGTGACAATCAGACCTCAGTTCCCATTGAAAACACTCTCTTTTTTACCTTTAAATTAACTAAAAAATCCAAGGGTTAAGATTCTTTTGCAACCCATGAATGTGTAATATTTTCTTCAGTAAAAATGTACCATGTATAATATTTCAATCCAATTTCATAGGATACAAAAGCTTTAAAGTACCACTATGTGTATATTAGATATTAAAATGGAAAATAATTCCTATTTGTATTTGTATTCGAGTACATTTTAATAATGCAGCGCACAAACAATGAGGTTCCTAGCAGTCTGAGGGATCAACCGACGGCTCTCTGATTGCAGTGAGAGTGCCTTAACCACGTGAGTGTGTGATGAGGGTTGGGGGGGGTTCCCTGATTATAAATATTTCTTTATGTATTTGTCCGAATATATATATATATATATATATATTCAAGATTCAAGATTGTTATTTGTCACATGCATTGTCATACAGGTATAACACACAGTGAAATGTGTCCTGAACCACTCCTTATGACTCCTTATATATATATTTCTGCCGGATAAATGCACGATGCGCTCTCACAATATAGCAATGACGGGTTGCGCCATTGACAAAAGCATATTGCGCCGAGTGCTTTATAGGGCCCTATATATGTATATATATACACATACAGTAACCACCCACTTTTCGTTAAGGTTACGTTCCAGAAACACCCGCATATAGGGAAAACTGTAATGCCTTAAATGCCAGTTTTTAATCAAAATATGCACTCAAATATGCTCCCGAAACCCATTATTTTCATTTGAAGAAATTGTAAATGTAAAACTCTATCTATACTGTAATTCATGTACCACATGTTATGTGTCTTTTCTTTGATATAAGTATGTAAAGACAGTAATAATTTACTTTAATTAAAAAAATTAAATAAAAATACAGGGCTTTAAGAAGAACAAAATTAAAAACAGAATGCTCGAGAATCTACGGATGAAATTCGGCAGTGTCACAGGGCAACAGCCAGTCAGCAGCAAGGAGAAATAAATAACATTCTTGGATTGGCTACTTTCAAAAGTCCCACTTCTAAGTACAGCTGACAGTCTTCATGCGCCACACCCCCTTGTCCTCGTGCTGCTATGTGTATGTCTTCCAAGTTCTAAACTTATGAAAATATATTAAAAAGATCGCAGTAGCTCTGATGGTGTGTATATGGTGTAAACAAATCAGAAGACAAATTTAGGGAACTATATACACTGTATGTACATAATAGTTTTCACATTATTAAAAATTTCCACATTATTAGATTTCGCATTATTAAATTCAACTTTACATTTTATGCAGTAAACAATGATTCTACATACAGAAAATTTATGTGTTTCCTGTGGAAGCCCAGTAACACATTTGCATTTACATTACGAAATTTAGCTGATGTGGCATTACCTGTAGTTACTGCCACAGGTTTAGCTTGACTCAGACAGTGCTTCATTAAATTACAAATTCAAGCAATGGCTGGGGGTTATGAAGAGAAAACATGTGCTCTTCTTACCAGCTCATAAAACATCAACTACTTTTTATAAACAGATATTAGTACTTTTTACTGCTTTCTTATTTGCATTTATTTTAATACTGATTTTGCTATCAAAAAGACGCTTTATCACCAAAGGATGGTATATATTAGACAGCACGTAAAAAGTCATTTCTTAAAGCAGATGTGTTTGAAACTGGAAAAAAGGAGCCACCCTGAGGGTCTGAGAGAATTTTCCAAAGTGTGATAACTAGACGAATGAGTCAGAGCATTTCCATAACAGCAGGTCTCGTGGGCTATTCCCAGTATGCAGTGGTTTGTACCTATCAAAAGTGGACACCCTGTGAACCAGTGACAGGGTCATTGCTGCACGAGGGGAGGGAAGGCTATCCTGTTTGGACCTTTCAGAAGAGCACCTGTAGCAGCAGACCAGTCAGAGTGCTTGTATTTGCTCCTGTCCACCAAGAGCACCTGCAGTGGATGTGTGTTCATCAGAAATGGACCATGGAGAAAGAGAAGAATGTTAGATGAATCACATTCTTTTACAACATGTGGATGGCTGGGTGTGTTTCTATCACTTACCTGGAAAAGAAATTACACCAGGATTTACTATTTGTTGAAGAATGGTTTGAAGTACACATATATATATATATTAGGGATGAGCGAGTACAGCATTATCTGTATCTGTATCTGTATCTGTTTACCAGATGAATTATCTGTATCTGTA
>JBBKCR010000012.1:12700163-12712272 GCA_037577295.1 Ladigesia roloffi | reverse complement strand
GGGAGAGCATGTTCCGCCAGTCACCCACACCGAGAGAGCTAGTGCCACGGGTGGGATGACAGGCGGAACACTTGGTTATTTGTTGTAGTACTTGGCATGTTGCGCTAGGTGGAGTACTCGCATGCTTGTATATTGTTGAAGGTGAAACTCTTGACAATAAATACAAGTTGTTAGAGGAATCAGCCATCTGTGTCGCTGTGCTTTCTCTTGCTCGCCACAATATATTAGTCATGATGGATTGAATGCATGAATAGCACATAAAGAAAACACCCAGCCGCAGTGCACTCACAAGAATAATATAATATACAGAAATGTGCAGTTTCAGATGCAGCCAATTGCATTTTTTAAATTGTTTTTCATGTTTAGTTTAGTTTTATGAACTCACTAAATACTCAACCAGGCTAAACTGTATCCATATTCATACTTCATCTCTATTGCTGTATTCAGTGACATGAGAGACTGTGCTGACTTTATTTCCCAGGCTGAGATTTATCTGATAGTGCTGTTGAATAGAGAGAGGTGGGCCTACCTTAAGGCCCTGGGCCTTATTGCCGTGATAAATGGCTCAACATAAACAGACTAATTAGGCAAGAGCCTTCATGAACAGCAACACACTCAGAGAACACCTGTGGGGAGGAGAGCGAGCGCAGCTTTGTTTGAGTGCTAGATGAGAGACACTCCACAGTTTGTAGCACTTCACTTCAGCTAGACCATTCAAATGTCCTTTGGACTTCAAAACAACAGTTTGGGGGGAGGGGAAGTGGGGGGCTCATCCCTTTGATTAATGAATTTGAGACTAGGCTTTGTGAACGTGTTTAGTGAACGAGGCTCGGTTTCTGCAAAGAACTGCAATGTCAAGATTATCTTAACTGTTGGATAGTGTGTTTAGAGTGATACTTGTTCATCCATTTTACAGGGATCTTTGTGCTGCTTGCTGGGTTCTGATTGTTTGACAGCTTGTTAAGACCCCCAGACATAATTGACCGGGCCATTGCATCTCTTCATCTAAAATAATGTTCTTGAGAGTGTACCATCTCTGTATTTAATTAGCTGATTTTGTTAATGTGGCACATTCTCTTATTTTAGAGTAGGTCATGTCAGCAATAGCTGGTGCTCTGTTTAGCTTGTAGGACTTTGCAGATTGAGGTTATTAAAGCTTGTAACATGTTTTTAACTTCAGCGAGATTAGTGTAGTGTTAAGCACATTGTGTAATTTTATTGCATACAGACAGTAATAATTCAAAGCCCAATCTTAAAAATAAAGGTTCCTAAACCATACTTCATTTCAATGCACCATTTTAGGTAAGTGTTTTAACCAGTAAAACTTTAAAAGAGGCATCGATTAAGACTTCTTTATTAAAATCAATGCTTATAAGCAGACCAATGACAAATTCTTCTAACCTTTTGTATAGGGATGTCCTAAATGGTTCTAGGCTTGGATGTACAAATGTAGGAAATATCTTTTACAGGGTACACCTATAAAAAGGAGGTTCTTAAGGGATTCTCTCATTAAAGCAATAACGAATAAATGGCCAAATAACGAATGAATATTCAACGCAATATTTGAATACTTAAATGGTTCTTGCCTGGCTAAATCTGTGGAACAAAAAGTGGTTCTACCTTCGTATTGCTTCAAAGAATCGTTCTTGGCACCTTGTTTTTAAGAGTGCGGAGAACATCACTAATAAGTAGCACTTAAACCCTCAAGCAATTTTGGAACAGGAATGGGTGGAACACAATGTCTGTGCCACCCCATATTTGATAATAATGTGATTATTACTCTCCCCACTCCAAGAAATGATTAGGGTTACCCATATGGATGAACAGCCATGGCCTCCCATTAGTCTGACTCATTTCGTAAAGGCTGGGCTGTGTTTCTCTGAGAAACCTGACTGTTCCTTCTCTTCAGGTCCAACGCTCTATCCCGCATTTCGTATTCAGGCCAAGATGCCATCTTAGCTCAGATTAATTGTCCATCTGTCAAATTGGCAGCCGTGCCACTCTCTGTCTCTCGTCTTGCATATTCAGATTAGCGCCAAACCCCGAGTGGTATCTTACGCAGGCTTCAACCCCCACCCCTCCAAAAAAACCCACCCCATTGCTCTCCATTGTAATGTCGGCCTTGTTCTGGCAGGTGGATTATAAGCTGTAACTGCGGTGGAGAGTTTGTGTGTGAAGACAGACATCTCTCCTTCTCACAGAAGGCGGAGTGTCACCAGGGAACTTTGGGATTTGAGTTGTGGAATAGAATTGAGTGGCATGTGATGGTAAAGCTATGGTGGAACATAGGGCTTAATTTCGTCATGTTTATTTCACAACCCTGATTAATGGTATCAGAAGCATGTCAATGCCGGGGTGATGTTGGGTTACTAAGGCCCGGGTGTTTGAACAGTTCCGATATGGTGACTTTTATGAGTGTTCTGCATGACTTTGTCTCCTGATAGCATGTTGCGCTTCTGCGTTTTGGCAAAAAGCTTTGAATCCTGACAAGGAAATCCTGAAAAGAGCAATCTCCTTCATGGAGTAAGGAAGCAGGATTAGCTTTGTGGACACATATCTCTGGCACATTGCTCAGCTTGCGCACTATATAGGCTAAACAGACATAAACTGCAACTCTAAGCTCACTCTTGAGACACAGCCTAAAACTGGTTCAGTAATGGGAATCACTTAGGTTTTCAGGTCAAGCAGAACTAAACGACCTGGGGACTTGTTTTTCAATTTTATGAGGTTCACCGAGGACACTACAGAGCAGGCTGTGCACAGACAACTCGGTGAAATGATTCAGAGGAATTCCCTCTTGTTAGAGAGATCAAAGAGACTGACCATTTATTGTGTACACCACCGGGCACATGGAGGGGCTGGGGTAAATATTTCAAACAAAGTGCATGCTCCTCCCATTCCCTTCTATACAAAATTAATACAAGGTTTCAACTGATGTAACTCATATGGATTTCAGTGCTGGGCATTTGAAGGCTGTAATTATAGATGTACGTTTACAAAACATAAATGCAATTAATAAAGTGTTGCTCAAAGCTTTGTTAGCGCTAAAATGTTTTAAAATTTCTGCCATAAGCTCTCAAAGCTGAAAATGTAATACGTGTTTATGCTTGATATTGAAATGTTATGATTATCTTCTTCTTTCTTGTATGGCAGGGATCTGAAACCCATGTTACTAGTCGACTGGGTAAGAGCAGGTTGTACTGGTATGCAGTGGTTAGTGCCTCCCAAAAAGGACAACTGTCAACTGGCAACAGGGTCAGGGGCACCAAAAGATCATTGACGCATGTGGGGAATGACGGTTAGTCCATCTGGTCCAGTCCCTCAGAAGATCTACTGTGACACGGCACAAATAGCCGAAAAAGGTTAGTGCTGGCAAAATACACAGCGTACCACCTTTGGGGCTGTGACTGGTGTTCACAGTGAAAAGTGAGCAATGGAAAGAAGGAAAACTTGTGGAGCCAGTGTGATGCTCTGAGAAATGTTCCCCTAGGAAACACTGGGTCCTGGGATTCATATGAATGTTACCTTGAAATGTACTACAATCCTAAGCAGAGTGTCATACCAAGTATTCCCCTTCATGTTAACAGTCCTCTCTAATGGCAGTAGTCTAAAATACAGGAATGTTTTGTCTCAATATTCCCCAGATCTCAACCCAATCAATTGTCCAACCTGTGGAGGCCCCACTTAGCAAGGATTTAAAAAAGGATTTAAAGGAAATGCTGCTAATATATTTGTGCCTGATACCACAGCACACCTTTAGAGGTTTAATAGAGTCCATGCATTAATAGGTCAGAGTTGTGTTTGTGTTATGTGTACTCCAAGTACTGCAGGACACAGTTTAATGCTGGGTAAAATGTCATGTTTGTTTATTTCCATAGCAATGGTATCTTTTGACACCCAGACAGATATTTCTTTCAGAAGCCTGTTTTTATACTATAAAACTGGTTCAGGTTATGGTTTCTGTCATAAGCAATGACTGAAGTATTCACACCTTTTATTTTAAGCAACTTATTGGTGGTTTTAATATAAAATTATACGGAAGTGTGAATAACTCACAGTAAGAGCCAGACACCTCCACACAGCAGGTTGGGTGCTACAACTAAGGCTCTTGCTGTAAGGCATTTTATTTTATCTGTTATAAAGATGTGAATGATGCTTATATGCATCTTTGTCAAGCACTTTGTCAAAACTGACAAGAAAAAAACCAACAACTGCCAAGAAAAACCAACAATTTTTCAGATGTGCCCTGCACAACCATATCTGCTCTTTTCAGCATTGCTCAAACACATTCTAAACACATTCTATCCACTGTCAAACACATTCTAAATTATTCATACTTTCTTAAAAAGAAGAGTGTGGAACTTATTCTAACTCTTGAAGCAAATAAAACTGCTATGAGGCACAGAGTCTATTTCTAAAATCAGAGAAGGTTTGTTTGTTTGTCAATCCTGCCGACTGCTTCCAAAACACTGAAACTGTGTGTTTTATCATCATTATCAGCAACTACAGCGGCTACAAAATATGAGCCAATTATGAATAATCAGGAGCAGTGCATTGTGGGAAAAATGATTTGGACAGGCTTGAGGCGTTAGTCAATTAAATGAATGGAATCACTGGCATTGGTTCAGTCGTGTATAATAGAGTCTAATGGTGTGTGAGTGTGCTGCTGTTGTTGCGAAAGATGCAGAGCGGGCATAGAGCTACACTATTTGAACGCAGTACAAAAAGGCTACATGCACAAACGCACGCTGATGTGCATGTTCGTGTCACTTTTTTGTCAATAAGTGAAATGAAAAAAAAGCTCTTGTCTGCTTTCAAACACAGGTTCGCTTGCTGAAGTCAACACCTGTTCACACTTGAGAAGTGACGTATTCTTTAATAATGATTAAAAAAACCTCTAAAGCACTCAAACATACACCCTTAAACATGAAATTGTTCATGGCTTGGGTGTTTTGTTCTAGCAAAACACCTAATCGGTATAAAGCTTTTAATTTATATGGATGAGGCTTAAGCTTTGGAGGGCCCATATCCTACATTTTTCTTCTATATATTTTTTTGTCCACATCATTTATTTTTTATATTACAATTTCTAAATTTCCTTATTACTTAATTAACTGTTTTCTACACTCTTTATTGTTTTATTAAATGTAATATTTTTTAAGACCCACAAGTGACCTCTGTTCTAACGGGCTTAATGATGCCTCATTTAAGAAATTCCATAGGCTGAGCAGGTTGATTTGTGTAAATGTGCCCATTTAAAAAAGAAAAACGGAAGTAAATGTAGTTTTCCTCATGCTAGAATTTTGCAGGATCACCCCTTCATAAGGTTCTTCAGTAAACCAAAAGTGTTTTGTCTATGGCATTGCTCCAAAGAAGCCTTTTTGGCACCATGGACCTGTAAGTGTGTATAGCAGAAATGCAGCCAAACGTCTTACAAAAGCACTCAACAAAAACCCCTGGACGAGGCTGAACCCAAAAGTCCTGTGTAAGTATGACTTTATTTGCAGGTGGGCGCAGCGCCAGACAAAGCGTCTTGCCTCTCTGCCTCTCACCTTAGCTAACCCCAGTCCAGGCAGGCTGTCTAAAGCAGTGTCCTCCCCTGCAGCCTCACATGCTAAAGCAATCACCATCAATCCCCGCTCCCCTACCCCACCGGACCGCTCCCTACCAGAGCCCCAGAGGCCCATCCATGGCCAGAACTGGGCTGCACCGAAAAGCAGGAGTGGAGCCCAGGACCTGCTGCAGACCTATGAACATGAACAAAAACATGAAAACATGGAATATACTCCATTCAAATATGTACATTATTTTCATTTCATTGCTTGAAGAAAACATATAGCATCAAAGCATCAGTCATTTTCAGTTTACTAATGAACCCGTCAAGGATTCTGTAAAGTCAATGTATCACTAAAATATAATCATTTGTTACTTTGTGGTTTTATTCCAAACTTTGTGGTTTTATTGTTAACTTTCGTGGGACTATCCGCACATTTCTTGCTCCTATAACTTACTAATGATAAATTTTGCTTTACTTTCCACATATTTCCTGAGAAACGAAGCTTAGAATGTGGCCACACGAAGACGTTTAAGGGGCTAATCACTGAGCATTGGGTTGAACTTGACCAGTCCCACCACATATCAGGCAAAGTTATTTCAGGCATTTTTAGAAAAATACTATTTGCGAGCTTGTTCAGATGTAAGTCTGGAAACAATTAGCGTGGTTAGCTTTTCCTAGTATGCGACTTCTAGGCATAACTGTCAACATTTTCAAACATGTGTACAAGTTTGGAACAAAGAGAAGCCCCTCCACCTCGTCCTATCTTCTTCCCTTCCATGCAAACATAAAGAATGAAGTGTTCATCGGGTGTTTGCACTCTCCACATTTCTCTCCCCATGGCTGCTTTGGGTTTTGGGGCGCTGCCCAGCACAACATTATACAATGAATAATGGCTGACAGCGGGAACGGCGTGAGATGGAGAGCAATGATGGACGCTGCACACAGGAAATGGCCTTAAAAGCCCATTCGCAGCCTATAGTGGGCTCCTCTCGCCCCAATGTCAGGAAGTTGTTTGAAAGGAAATATTTGCATGTTGCATATTTACTGTACGACTAATGAAGAGGAGTTAGCCGAGGACCAGTGCCTCATATATTACACTTATCTGATATGAAAATAATATACACAATACTATATTAACTTTATTGGTCACATGTCGCACTTGCGTTAAATATATAACAGCAAAGATTCCACATATTTATAAACATTGGGGTAAAGGATTGCTGTGCTAAAAGTACAGACTGTGCTAATGGTTGACTGCAGAGTCTGTGTCAGCAGTGTGAGCTTGTCGAGTGTTTGTTAAATGTTATTATGTCTGGGAACTGACTCACTGACATGTCTGACATGTGGAAGAAGCCGGAGATCTTATATTAATGCCAGATTTGCCAGACGCCTACTTTTTTTTTGTTTCCAGATAGTTCTTGTGGATGTGGTGTTTCAACTATGGATGGATGAGTCTATGGATGGAACGACGGAAGAAGCTGATTTAGAGCTGCTACATAAAAGTGAGTTATATGCTAGACTGCAATACTGCCGATTTCTTAAGCACTTCCAAACAACACAGGTTGAAAATAATGAGAAGTTTGCTGCCACGCTAACGTTAGCTCGATTACTTGAACAAATTCTACCGGGCTACTCCACTATTGTGAACATTTACATGTATACAATATAGTTAGGACAGCAAAAGTTTTAGAGGAGAACCATGCCTAAAGCTCCACCTCTTTTCAATCCAATATCCTCTAAATTTCCATCTCATCTCTACCTTTTGTTTCCTTTTAATGATGTTTTCTTATCATGCCCCCCTTCCATGTCCTCCCAATTCCTCAGTCAAATCCCATTAGATCTCTTTTCATCAAGGGGAGGGCCTGCTCTTCTCACTTAAAGTAGAAGCATTCCAGAATCCAGGCCGAGTTCTCAGAGTTCTCCCCCTCGTACAGTTATACAGACGTTCATGCTGCAACCACATGTTGTATGAACTAGCATTAGTAACCCACTCTTAACTGGAGTAGTTTGACAAAACAGTAGAACTGGAAAAACTAACAAAATGAACATTTGAAACCTGTATCTGATTTCCCTCTTGGCTCCTTTATGTAAAACATGAGGCATAAAAAATGAGAAAACTATGCTTAGTGGGAGTCTCAGTGTAGATCTTGCACACACTTGAACTCATTTCATGTTACTTTATGATATTATCATTCAAATGATATATTTTCTGAACCAAATGAATCTATAAAATATTAGTAAGCAGAGTTTAGTAGAATCAAAACTTTTGAACTTAATTGATTATTTACCTGGAAACAAAAATAATTATTTTTTTCTCCTACTTAACTGTTCCTATGAAGTACAGCTTTTGTGGATGCTGCATGGATAAATCAGTTCTATGTAGATGAAGTATCAAGTCTAAGGATGTATTAGCTGAAACACTATAAGGGTCCCTTTATTCACAAAATCCCTTTCTTCACCAGCACTACCTTCACATCGTTTTCTAAAAAGCTGCATGTTTCTCCGGCGCTTGTGTTTTAATCGACTTGGCTGGATCTCATGCCTCGTTCCTCTTTTCCACCTTAGACCCCCCCCCTCGTCCGGGTGTACAATGCCTTCACTGTACTGCCTCTCCCTCTCCCCCTCCGGCTGTGGCTGCAGATGGTGAAAAGGCTAGAAGAATATGCATACTGAGATTATGGCGGCATGCAAAAGTAACACTGTAACTGTATCCATCATTACTATACCCGTCTCAAGGGCAGTGTTTTCACATTCATGAAAAAAAAATCCTTCTTCTCAAAATAACAGCTAAACTGAGAACGGCACTTTTCAGCTTTTTTCGGATTGTGAAGGAGTAACTAAGTTAAACTCAGCAGGGAACACTCAGGGCCTTCTAGGCTTGTGATTTGTAGTTAATTTATATTCAGTTTGACCATTTTTGTTGGGTCCACTCTAGTGAGAAAAAAAAATAGCAGACAAAATGAGAAGAAAATAGCATTATGATTTTCCAAAGTGAGGGCTTTCTCTATGATTTGGAGGGAGTTGTATGTGGTTTTGTGAATAAAATATTTCTAAACAAATCTATAAAATGAAAAATGAGAAAAGGAGTGTTAATATTGGGCTTTTGCTAATAGTATGCTGCTGTTACTGTTCGATAGAAGTAATTTCCATATTGGGTGCATGAAAACAAAATATTTCAGTGAGACATCTAATGACTAGAAAAACAATGCTTACATTTATTATTATGCAGATTGGCATTATTGTGTCAATGGTGTTTCAACTGTATAGTACAATTTAATCAGTTCATTGGTAATACGATGAAGGCCCATACTCATGACTTTTCTTAGATTAGGCATGCTGAACTAATCTATTCCAGTATGTAAAGTCATAGTAAAAAAGAGAAATCTGATCCTTGGTCCACTGCTGTTTTTGAATATGGGTCTTGATCTGTGGGCAAAAGACAAGGACAGTGTTTTCAGTCTTGACTCAGAATAATTGGGAACCAGTAATCGCCTTTCAGAGCCTCCTGTGCACCAGTTGACCTACATGGCAGGATGAGTTCCTGTGTTGTTTTATGCAGCATTTGTGTGTTTTGTGAGAGCGTGCACCTTTCAGTCAGGTATTGTTGTGAATATAGATGCTGGGTTTGGGCTGGGTTTGTGTACATAATTCTGAGTACATGTCTAATGGAGCTCAGTGGTAGGCCCACAGTACTGTGCCAAGAGTGCCGACTTAATTAAAACTTGCGCAGTTCATGACCCCCCTGCGTATAAACTCTCACAGCAGTATCCCCGGGGACGCACAAAGAAATGTTCTCTGAGTGTGCACACATTTGGCGTCCGCGAGCGTCTGTGCCTTGCATGCCGGTCTGTTCATGCGAGTGCGTCCTGCTTCCTTTGATCAGCGTCCTAAACTCCTAATTTACCTGATGTAACTTTAATAGTTTGAAGAATTACTTTATCATTGGCAGAAAGTGGGTGATTTGTGGTGAGGCTAATGATGGGGACGCTTTATGCCTAACTGAAAGCCCCCTCATCATGGAGAGCAAGTTCTGGAAGTGATCTCAGTGATGACTGCTGATTAGGACAAAATGCCATATATGAGCTCATCTGAACGAAAGTGCATTTGGTGTTGAATAGTTTTGTGTTAACCCCTAAATCACTAGAAAACAAGAAAGGAAGTGTATGGTATGTAAAGACGGTGTTGTGTCTATATACTGCCTGTAATGTTGCTTCGTGCATAAATAAACTATATACATATACAGTATATCCCTTTGCCCTACTTAAAACACCCTTCAGACAGGAACATTTGGGGACCACCTGTGAAAGCTTGGTTATGGCAGGTTGATTTTCTTCATGTACTATTCTGCATTTTTTTTAGCATGTGAAGCTATTTCACCCCTGCTTTGCATTCTTGAAACCAGATGTATAGCTGATTTTTTTGACTAAATGAACATAAATAGTTTTTCCGAGATCACTTTCAAGTTTGAAGTCTTTGCTAGCAGTAGACAAACATCAGTTTAAATGGGGCAGGTGCAGAGAGAGGCAATGAGTTGATTTATTTATGTATGTGTGAGAGCGTAGTAGGGGGTTGGTGGGTTTGGTGAGAGGGGGGCTTAAAATTACACCCTTAGCCCCAAATCCTCTTCCCCAGCATGGCAGAAACAGGCTTAGACTGGGCAGGGACGGATGCCAGACCCGCACCCCCCCGGCTTTTGTGTTTTAATTAACCTGCGCTAGGCCTGCTTGCGCTAAATGTGCTTCAGTTGATAAGGTGCCCTGGATGATTGATTCATTAGGCACACGTGCTTCCAATTTCCATAGCATTAGAGCTAGAGTTAGCATTAGCATTAGGCAGCAATTGATGCAGGAGAGAGTTGGGAAGCAGAAGTGCGGTTGCAGTGTATGCCTGTGCATACATTTTAGCCATGAAATTGGGATGCAGCCACGTAGCACTCCCTCTAAACATGCCGAGTACCGTCTCTTTTAGAAATCCAGAACTAGACGATTCACAGAGACTGAAACTGGACTGGTGATTAAGCATTACTATGTTACTCCTCTCAGGCTAACAAGGGGGTCGAATCAGTGTCAGTGAGGTATTTAATAGGACGTCTCGCTGTGTCATTAGCCCTTCATCTCAGACATGAACGAGCCTCTCTGTTCCCTATATAGAGAACTACATAGGTTACTGGCGTGCCCAAATATGTCCTATATGTCCAAAAGTGGGCCATTTGGGATTCAGTCAAGGTCTGGCCACCTCCCAGCAGCCCACTCGACGTCTCCATCAGCCCAGTGCCGTGGCAACGGTGTGATTAAAATGGGTGCCGCTGGCACACCCAGATGGGCCATTGTTCCATATGCGTTCCACCTGCGCCAAACCGAGCTGGCGCCAGCCTCCGTGGCACAGCGGCTTCCGATTGGGTGTCGCCTAGCAACCTCGAAACCGGGCGATATTGGGGGGAGTTTAAAACCCCAACATGGGGTTGTTTTTCACTCTTCTCGCCATTTTTCCCCCTCCTAATAGTGAAGATTGGCACAGGACACTAAGTAAATGAATCACCATTAATAATAATTTGCATATGGTGCCTGGTGGAAGCGTGCCGTGCCACGGCTGCAGGTGAGAAAAACTCAGCTTATCAAAGCTAATGCACCAAGCGTGGTACCAGGGGAACATTAGCACACTGTCATTAACAAAAAAACAAAAAAACAAAACAAAAAGGGAGATGTATTGAGGGATCTGAGACAAATTTGGGAAAAAACACCTACAGAACTGACCAAGTGTGCTAATCCAGAGGGAGGTGTCTGGGAAATGGACCTTTGTGACATTCGCGCACTAGCAAGCTAGTTTGCAAGCATGCAGCTCTTTTGAACTTCACCCATCACTTAGTTGCTCAGCCATTTTGCTTGCTTTTAATGACTGATCCCATTAGCAGTGGTGATTAGGTGAAAGAGCAATGCCCCGTGCTCTGGGTTTCCCCTCTTCATACTAAAACTGTCAGCTTCTTTCCTCCCCTGGCTTCATTTTTTATGATTTCATTTCTTTGGAGAGTATTTTCGTGGTTTTTCTAATTCCTTGCGGCACTGGAGGGCGATGTGTCGAAGCTGTGTTCAGCACGCCTGCAGGTTTTAATAACACTATGGCGGACGTCCAGCAGCAATGAGCTCCCTGATTGGCTGAGCACCTGCGTGGGAAGGAGGGCCAGGGGGTGTGACGTGATTCAGCTGGAATGAGACTCTCCTCACCTGCATCCGAGTGGAGAAAAACCATTAGAGCTGCCTCAGGCTCAGAAGAACTGGGAAAATATCCCAATCGTTTTATTCCTCACAGATTTCATTCCCTTTTTTTTCAGGCTATAAAATTAGCTTTTGAGAAGTAATTTTTGAAGTTTCACATTTTGCCAAGCTTTGATCCCTCTGCACTGACAGCATGTTCATCATATTGGATGAGTAATAGAGACAGAGAAGGACAGAGCGAAAGAGACATATATATCAAAAAGAGATAGATAGATAGATAGATAGATAGATAGATAGATAGATAGATAGATAGATAGATAGATAAATAGATAGATAGATA
>JBBKCR010000012.1:12663112-12700063 GCA_037577295.1 Ladigesia roloffi | reverse complement strand
AGATAGATAGATAGATAGATAGATAGATAGATAGATAGATAGATAGATAGATAGATAGATAGATAGATAGTTAGTTAGTTAGTTAGTAGTAGTGTGCACAGCTGCCGCTATTTGTATTTGTTAAAAGGAAAAAATTATTCGTATTTGTATTTGTATTCAAGTAAACTACATAATGCAGGGCGCAAACAATGTCTGCCCCCCAATCTACTCCTGAACTTGAGACTGTGACTGGTGAAGTGGGGGGGGGGCATATCTAAAAGTGAAAGAGATCAATCGGTCACACGTGAACACACCACAGCACACAGTGTGAACAGCACGAAATTCCTTCTCTGCATTTAAACCCATTCAGCAAGTGAAGTAGTGGGCAGCCATGAAATCTGCACCCGTGTGGAGCAGTGTGTGGAGACAGTACCAGGGAGCAGTGTGTGGGGAGTGTACCAGGGAGCAGTGTGTGAAGACGGTACTTACTCAGGGTACCTCTGAGGTTCCTAGAAGTCTGGAGGATCGACCCACGACTTTCTGATTGCAGAGCGAGTGCCCAAACCACGCAAGTGTGTGATTGAGGGTGGGAGGTTAGGGGGGTTCCCGAATACAAATTTGTCTGAATACAGTATTCATAAAAAATCACGTGATTTGTGCCTTTCCGAATACCGTATTTGTATTTGCCTCCACCCCTAATAGATAGATGGATAGATGGATAGATGGATGGATGGATGGATGGGTGGATGGTCCATTCTACTGTAGAACAAATTGTCACAGAAAGAAGAGATGGGGATGGATGGTCCATTCTACTGTAGAACAAATTGTCACAGAAAGAAGAGATGGCGAACGAGATGTCAGGGTGATGCTATGGCCAATATTCTCCTGGTAAGCTTTTCGCTGTCACATGTCACCTTCCTTAACATCTAAGTACACCACTTGAAGTCCTGCCACACTGCAAAAATCATTCAGGTAAGGTTTGAGAAACACAGAAAAGAAGCCAAGGTTCTGACTTGGCCTCCAAATTCCCCTGATCTCAAGCCAATTGAGCATCTGTGGGATGTGCTGGACAAAGTAGCCTGATCCAGGCAGGCCCAACCTTGCATCCTTAAAGGATCTGCTGCTGATGTCTTGGTGCCAGATACCACAGCACCACTTTAGAGGTCTTGTAGAGCATGTGCCTCAATGGACCAAAGCTATTTCAGCAACTACAGAACATTAAGCAGGTGGTTTTAATGTTATTATGTGTGACAAAACCCCAGTAAAACATGTTTGCCTCATCTGTGTACACATACAAACATGTTTGCATATATCCCTTTAGAGACTGTGCAGTACTGATTATTGCTCATTGCAGTGAATAGTCCACTTATAGACATAATGCTGACAGAAAGAACTTAGGCACACCTCCTATCTGATTAGTCAATACCCCAGCTCCTATTTACACCACTTCCCTGGCACAGGAAGCCCCTCAAGGCAATATAGCAGGCAGCTCTTGTGCAGCATAAGATGATGTCTTTATGGCACGATGTATGCAAGCCAGTGCATGCCAAATCACCTTGATTACTCTATGGACTGACATTGTGCACTCTATTGGTTGGGCATGGAGTCAAGCAATTATTGCACGTGTTGGAACAATTAATCTCTTTTGTTGCAGCGAGGAGCAGCAATGCTGTTTGTGGTGAGTGGAGCAAGGAGAAGTTGCTATCACTCCATATTGTGTGGTTTTCATCTTTAAGGGCCAACAGTGGTCATTGTAAAAAAACAAAAAAAACAATGATCAGTGCATCAAACCTGTTACTTAATTTTTCAAAACTGAAACTTTCAGTGGATATGTACTAACAAAAAACTGCAAAAGAGTTGTGTGTGCACAAAGAGTCTTTAAACTCCACATATTGCAAAGGTTTTATAGCAGTTTAAGTTTTTTTTCCAGGAACTGCAGTTTCAGGGACCCAGTGCACATTTTTCCTTTGCTGCTGCTTTTTCAAATGCCATGGCTGGGAACTGGGTTTTCATTTGCGCCCCAACATTACCTACCCTTAAAAGAACTTGGACGAACTCACAAGACCTTCATATTGTGTTATAAATGGCAGCACTTGTCTGTTATTTGTCAGCATATATTTTAATCCTAGCCTTGTGTGCCCCCTTTCTATTCACATATCTCATACATAACTGCAATAATGAGATTAGTTTTAGGAATCGTGACATTTAACCTGACAAACCTCTCTTGGCACGATTATAAAGACAGAGTGCTGCAAACTTATCACATATTCTTTCAATTCTGGCACCCCATGCACTGTGAAACATGCCTACAGAAAGGGAGCATCCATGAGATTTGAAACCAGGCCAGCCATTTATTAATGATGAATATGTGCTGCTATTGACCTCTCTGTGCTTTACAGTGTTTGTCCAAGCGCAAAGACTCTTGCAAAAATACAGTAAATCAAACACCCCAATACAAAATAACATATGATGATCCTTTTTTGTTTTTTTAGAGGACTGAGCAGTCAAAACATCCTTATGAAAACAGAACCATTAGCTTCAAAGGCTCGACTCCCTCTTGGAAGCATTGAAGTGTTGATAAAAGATAAAGCCATAAGCCTTCACTGTATATCAACTCTGTCTTTGATTCAGACGGAGCGCCGGCTTTGTGGAGGGGGGGGTCACTTAGACTGCACCGGGACGATAATGCCCGCTCATTTGGCTTCTGTGATGCATGTGACCTTTTAGGAGCTGCTTGAAAATGCAGAGCCGCTGACCTGCGGTGGAATTAGAGCATCCCTGTGGCCGCAGACAGCTTGACCTAGCCTGGGCGCTGCAGCACAAAAGCCCTGCAGTGAATAGTGCAAGTTAATCTGCCCAAAAGCTCCAGGGCCATGGACACAGGGGTACAGCTCACACCCCAGGGGCCTCATTTGGCCCCCGATCAGATGGATGAGGGGCCGGTAGGGGCCACGGTTGCCCCGTGTACCCTCGCCCTCTGATGCTAGCAGATGCTACTTCTCCCTTCTGGGAGTGGGTTTCTCAAGGGGAGGACACCAGCAAGGCATAGCCAGACATGGACGGGCTTCGCTAAGCTTGAATAGCTGCACCAGAGGAGATGCCTGGGTGACGGGGAACTCTTCAGAAGTGCACTGGCGAATCTTTCAAGGGGTACACCCTGGCCTTCCGTCACCCACACATCGGGCTTACACACAGTGCACAGGCAGAAACAGAAGCCCAGCTGGAGATATCCGAGTAGGATGAAGGGCAAAATCCTTGAAAACATATTACACTGCCACCCTTGCAGCTCTGCATGCAGAACTTCAAGCACATCATTACATGTCTCATATCTGAACCTCAAAGGAGAAGTTCAAATTAGCATCTCATGAGCTTGTTTCCCCAAAACACTAATGTGTACACTGTTTTCCTGTTGAAAAAGGATGTTGGACAACACTTGTTTTGTTGTAGGGGATATAAAGAGCTACTGGGAAAGTGTCAAGCTATACAGAAACAGTCCTGAGTTTTCAAAACTACTCTGTCTCTGATGCATCTGTAAAAAACGGCTAGTTACCGTTGACAGATGAACTGTCCTTTGGCTTCTATTATAGTTAGGTGTATAATCAGTTATTTTAATTATTTAAAAAAATGTAGGGAAACACACTGAAATGACTATAATCATGACTATGCTAATTATCTAGCAGGTAGCTAAAAAACATAGTATACTGTTTAAAGTTTTGGCTTTGTTGCTGATTCAAATCTGATCAATTTGAGAATTCCATCTGTTTCTGTATCATTGATTTGTTGATGTCTGTTATATTATTACACTGTGCCATACGTTATTATTATTGTTATTATTATTATCATTAGTAGCAGCAGTAGTGGCATATTGTTATTGCTATTCTTGTAACTGGAATTCATGTTGATACCACTGTTATGCTGTAAAGAAGGTTGTGATGAAAATCATAAGAGGGCGGGCAGTTGCAGGTAAAGCAACACTCCGTACTAGAAATATAGCATGTTCTGTTTGTTCTGTAACTCAAATGAATACTGACAGGCACAGTCGAGCCTGAGAAGCAGAATCCAAGTAAACATCTATTAAGGCATAGGCCAGCCTAACACCTGGCTCTTATGTGCACTGATTGGCAATCACTCCAGCCCTTTTCCCTGCCACTACAAACACTCTGAACCGAGATGCCACACCATTAGCGACTGCCTAATGCACATGTTTTCAAAGCCCCTAAAGACGCATAGCATCTATACGGTAAGTGGTTTGCTCTTCAGATTAATTTGAGCTAATTTATGGTGTAAGCCTGGTTCAAACAAACAGCTCTAATCATTCTAGAGGATGTTACCATTTCGCTGTCTTTGTACTTACATTAGCCAGAACGTTTTTGCAAGTTCCAACCTGTTTGCCTCTATGTTTTTATTGTAAATATTTGTAGCACTACATTTAATTATGCACATAGTTTAGAAGTGTTCTGTTATCACATCCAGATATGAATATCTTCTGGCTCTCCTCACTCACATTAGTGCATACACCCTCTGAATAGTATCATATACTCTTATGTAATATTATTATAGATTCCAAGACTGCACCGATGGAAGGAACACATTTTTTTTTCATAATGAATCTGTGTTGCCTCCCTCAAGAAACTTTACATGGATTGATCATTTGCTAATGTGATGCAGGAACAATGTGAAGGTTCTATACCAGTTTGATGTTTCCTTACAGCTGCATGCCCAAGCCAAAAACTATTTAGATTTTATTTGTAAGAGTGTTGTAGGAAGGGCTCAGTCATTTAAACCCAATGTGGTCCATTTATTGCAGCCTGGTTCCTCTGAACAAGGAGCCCCTCAATCAAAACCTTCTCTCCCCGACCGGAGGTGCCCCAACCGTGGCCGCAGCCCTTTCCTGGGGAGGGTCACGTATACTGTACACATGCCGGGGGATTAGGGGATGAAAGAATGCCACTGACTGTGAAATTGCCCGATTTTTATCAGGGTGCAGAAAGGGGAGCAGCTGTGCATAATTCTGAGCCTTAATCCTGAGGATGGAGACTGAGCTAGAGGGGCGTGCGCGTGTGTCCGCGTGTGTGCTTGAATGTCACTGGGAAATCACCAAAAGCCAATCCAAATACCTGTATTTGCCCTCTGCCTTTTTCCATCCACCTCAACTAGTACGTTCCCAGCAAGCTTCTGGAAGGGTCTGTTAGTGGAGGCCAATCAAGGTTTTTTAAATTAGAAAATGGTAAGCAAATAGCATCATGTTTCGCACTCTGGGTTGCTGAGGGCCCCTGTTCACTCTTCGGAGCGAGCCTCAGCTGCACCGGATCTTTATCAGTTTGAGGTTTTTATGACAGCATTGTTGATGCATCTGCATTCTAATCCTGCCCTCCGCTCCCTCTGATAAAGCTTCATACTTTGGGGAGGAATTAATCTTTTATGTGGGCTTTATCAACTCTCTCACAGCTTGAGTAAAGTAGGAACTCCTGTGGCATCATTCCATAAGAGACCACGGACAAGCGGTCTTTCATTTTAATCATTTAGGCAAAAATAAACAACAAGCGATTCTGACTCTGGCAAGAGACAATAGTTCCCTTTGAAGTGGCCTGATTTAGATCATACATGGAGGACTCTCTAACATGGCCTGCTTGAGTTCGAGGCACTGGGGAATATGTATGAAGGTGGAGAGGGCATGGCAAAGCTGGATCCAGTCTAGGATCAGGAAGCCCTCCTTGCTCCCAGAGCAGCAGGTGATGGGCAAAAAAACCTGCACTGCAAATGCCACCAGGGCTACTGGAGCCGGATCATCTCCAAAGGCGAAAACTGCTGCTGGAGCGTGGGGGTTTTAATACATATTATTCACAAAGAGCATGATTGATCATGCAAACGTGTCCAGCTGCTAGCTTTGGCAGGCGGACCGGGTTAGCAGTAGCTACGCAGCACACGGTGCCTTGCCCCTTCAACGCAGAGCCGATTTAGCCATCCCCAGACACCACCATAGCAGAGTCAGAGACACTAGTATGTGTCTTTACACACAATCAGTGATCCGTATGGCACTCTGGGATTCTACTGGGAAAATGGGGGGCGTGTGAGAGCCCTCTCTGTCTGTCAAAACGGCCTGGGAATTAATCCAGACAGAGCTGTGGTTTGTAACCTGATCCACATATCTGGTAATATTGCACCCCCATGAGGACATTTGTATATGACATAGATTTAATCTGAAAAGTGTGTCTGCAAGACACTGAAATATTTATGTACATCTGATAAATGGAGCAAGACAGAAGAATGGAAAGAAAAAAAAACAACATTTACAGTCAACAGAAAATATTGTTTTATTTAAAAGAATTCTTTTCCGAATTATTTTGTGAATTACTTTCTTGCTCATATCCTAAACTAGGATAGAATTGCTTTCTTGTTCATATCCTAAACTAATCTGAAAGGGCTGGATATTTATAATAAATAAAAAAGTGAAAGTAATAAAGAATAAAGAAATAATAATAACTCATTAAAAGAAAACAGATTTGAGTGTTGAGATAAATAATATTAATATATTACGATTTGTTTAGGATTGCCTTAAATTATAATAGAGCAGGTTCTTGACATTGGGTCATCAGATGGCTTCTTCCATTGGCTGAGTCAGCTTAAAAAAAGGGAAGAACCATTATATTCAAATTATCCACAGTTTGTATCAACATCTCCTACCACAGTATCTAAAGACATGGTTACATAGTGATTTGTAGCATTTAGGAGTTTTATTTTTTCTTTATTCCAAACCAAAATGCCGCATGCCAATTTACTAGTTATAAAGGTGTATTGAATCATACTCACTTTTATCGTTTGTCTGCCTTCCAAAGAATACTGGACTGCAAAATGAATAATGAGCAAATTTGAACATCAGTTGTGCTAATTCATGTTTTTATGCATTGTCAGGAGATATAAACAACAATTATGAAGTGGAAGGTAGCCAATTAGCTAACAGCTGTGTGTAGATTAACGCTTTGGGCTTTGCTAGGTAGCTGAGTGTTCCTGAAACTTTTTTTTTTTTTTAACTCACATGCTGTCCTTTGAGGGGTTTACTGTAAAAGTCAGTCTCCAGTTGCTGGCTCCTTCTCCTGCATTCGTCTGTGTTCACAGCTGACCAGAATGAAAATGATTGTTAGTCTTACAGTAAAAAACCCACTTAGACACATTAGCATTTAGCTGTTGCTTGGATAAAGGCAACTTCTATTCTATACAGGGGGCAGTCTTCCTGGAGCAACTTGGATTTGGGGGTCTTGCTGGGAAAGGCGCAGGACATCACAGCCAAGATAGTGCAAATGATCACAATGTGTGACCTGCCATTAACGTTAATATATATATATATCGGATCTGGATTCGGTATCGGCAGATACTCAAAATCAAATGAATCGGACTCAAGGGCAAAAAAACCTGATTAGGACATCCCTTAAATAAATAAATAAATAAATAAATAAATAAATAAATAAATATTTGTCTGTCTGAGCCATGTTTAAAGCCCTTTTTTTTTACTGTAATAGATACATTTGAGCATTTCCATAGGAATATTTTGTTTTGATTAAAGTTTTTTAACCAGGAAATTTTGTTAAAATTTTATGCATTAAAAAAAGTCTTTGATCGTTGTGACATAATATCTTTCCATATTGCCAGGCTCTATCTCAAGTAATTACAAATAGGCTTCTTGGACATAATTACCTACTGTTCTAAATATGTAATAAATACCAAAACAATCTTCCCAGTAAAGATAAACATTTCAGTCCAAAATAAAGTTTTTCCTATCTAAAATTAACAATAGAGATATCTCAAGCGTCGTTATTCCTAGTACAAATGACGTCAGTTTCCCCATTCGTGTATATTGGGTTTTCACTTGTAGATATCCAAAATGTCATTCTTCCTGTCTACAATGAACATTACAGATATCTTAAATACAGTTCTTACTAGGAGAAACTTTAATTTCAGAGATCTTCAAAACATTTTTTACTAGTCATAACTCTTATTACGGACATCAAAAATATAAAAAGGATATCTGACCTACGTAACTGCTCATTTCTTTTTTTTTGTATAGTTATTAATTTATTATGTTTGATGTTTGATGTTGATATTTATTCATCTATCATATATATTAATTTGTATCAAAATATATTAATTTGCTGATCTTATGTAACATTTTTGTATTTGAAGTAAATAATTTGTTCAATTTTCACATTAATTTCTGTAGGCGACAAAACTATTGTCTTGCCAAAATGTGACCTTTCTCTCTTCATTAAGTGATAAATCTTTTTTCAGTGAAACAATTTTATTTATGTGCATTACCCTGTACTTGATGCTGAGACACACTGACGGTGTCTGCCATGTCAGCAGTGAATCTGGTCTTCAGCCTCTTGATGATCAACATTTAAGTCTCAGGGTGAATCTTAGGCATGTTGTCAGAGGTCAAGCTGAAGTTTAGTGTACTGGTGTTCTTTTTATACACACCTGAGACTTTATTTATCCATTATTAGTCACAGGTGAATCTAGGACTGGGTGTATCATATGACAAGGCTACCAAATTTTTGTCTTGCCAAAATTTGACCATTCTGTCTTAATTAAACAACTGTTTCAGTAAAATCAATTTATTTTAGTGCCTTAAACATCATTTGGGAGGTTTTAATGTTCATATGAACTATTTCTGAAAACAATTGATCAATATAAAATGTCAGGTTAATAGCAGGTGTTTCTACTAAAGGGTTCAGTGACTGTATATATAATTTATAAAATTTCTACACAGTATGTATACACACATTTTTCCCTTCAAAAACCTGGTTATTCTTAAACACATTACATTACTACAGGACAACAAAGACATGCTCATTTACTTTAGATACTTCGAATGTTCATTGAAACCCTCTAAAGGCAACTAAATGATTGAAAGGCAGAGTACATAGATATATAAACTAGCAATATGGCTCCACAAAGAGTATGTGCACTTAAAAGAGTGTGTGGTACCACACACTCAACCTCTCAAACACATCACCCAGACTGAGGCCTTGAGTGTGTGTGAACTTCCTCATTATCTGCTCCCTTGAGAGCTAGGAGTTACACTGCTGTGCATATGAAGGAGGCTACTGCTGCTGCTGCAGAGATAAAATAACCACCCAAGGAGATATTCTCCACTCCAGCATACAGAAGAGGAGCAGCGAGGCACTTACATGGCGTGTGATGAACAATGTTGATTTTATCTGTCAGAGAAAGAAGAGGCTGGTTAGCACACTCTGAAGTCCTTGCCCAGTTGTTTTTTCCACACTCTCTTTTCCTCACAAGGTCACTTTCTACCAGCTCTTTCATATTTTCTGTGTAATCCTCGTATTGAGGGATCTATCATCTCGACACCAAGAATGTTTTCCCAAATGATAAAGTTCTATTCTCACCCTGATTCATCACTGCACTACATGAAGAACACAGGCACCATTTTTAGTGGAGAATAAGTCTTTTGATGGTACTCCAATTAAAACTTTAACACTACACTTACTTACTTTTTGGTCATGTTTAAACACATCAAAGACAAACTTGGAAGTCCTTGTGCCAGATAAGTGCTGTAGCTCCACTATTATGTAGGCTAGAACAGTACTGTGCAAATGTACTCTTCTATATGGGTGGCATGGCAAATATATTTAAAATGATTTACCTATAATAAATAATAATAGTGAGAATAAATAAAAACAAATAAATAAAACATTATTATTCATGTGAATATGTATCATAATCCCTTCCATATCTCTACTGTAGCAAGGCCAGTGTTTATAATAATACATCCTGTATCTGCTTCAGTCCTCCAAACCTTCTAAGCCAGGCGTGTCAACCTCTGGTCTCGGAGGGCCGGTGTCTGGCAAAGCATGATGGTTCTCTTCCTCAAACACATTAACTAAACCTGAAATTTAACTGGCAAGGTGAACCAGGTGTTTCTGAACAGGGAAATCACCAGAAGATGTGGTGACGGCCCTCCAGGCCTGGAGTTTCACACCAGTATTCTAACCCGCAGATTCAGAATTTTATTATAAAAGAAGAGAAAGTGACAATTCTGTCATATGTGAACACACACACAGTGTGAACACAACAAAATTCTTCCTCTGCATTAAAATGCCATTCACCAAGTGAAGTACTGGGCAGCACAGGGCCAGGGAGCAGTGTGTGGAGACGGTGCCACTAGCATTCTTGGGATTTGAACCCACAACTTCCTCGCCTCAGTGTGAAACCCTAACAGTTAGGCAAATAGGACCGTGTGTCATACCGTGTGCCATCATTGAGGTTTTGAAAATATCTTCTAAATAAAAGAGGTCTCGTATTTGATATCAAATAAATGGAAGTATAGAAATTACTGTTTTCCTATTTACAGTTAAAAAATCAACAAGATGTGCAACCTTATTCATCAACTAGGACTGTTCAAAGCAGGCTTTCGAATGCGACTGCATGTTGATATTCATAAAATAAGATTTGTATTACTGAAGGCAGATGTATTTGTTATTATCAGATTTAAAAACAGTTTTATGTAGTAACATAAGGCTTTAAATGCCAGGGAGCTGAACTTACCATAGACACTGTCATCATCGTCTTTGTTGTTGATTATACTGGCCCGTAACTGCCGAAGTTTCTCCTAGAACAAACAATGAGTTTATATTCCAACTGTCCATTTCATTAGAAACACCTAACTAGTAAATACACCCAATTGGTCTTAGGGCCATTGTGTATATGTACAATTACTGATTGTGGTTTAGAATTCGTCTGAAAAATAGAATATGTCAAAAAATTAGCACAGAATTTGTCATTATCAAAACTGCATTTGAATATCCACCAGAACTCAATACACCTACACTATATGGTCAAAAATACTGGGACATCTGACCACTACCTCAACAGGGAATTCAAATAGGTACATAGACTTTATTATAGAGTTGAAACATATATGACAGGTTCCATACATACAGTGTTTCTTGGGGAATTTGTGCTGGTTTATGTTGAGCATTTATGAGGTCAGGCACTGTTGATGGACGAGAAGGGCTTTATTCCAGTTCATCCCAAAGGTGTTGGATGTGGTTGAGGTCAGGACTCTGTGTGGCCAGTCAAGGACTTCCACACCAAACTAATCTAACCTTGTCTTTATGGAGCTTGCTTTGTGCACTAGGGCACAGTCATGCTGGAATAGAAAAGGCTCTTCCGGAAACTGTACCCATAAATTTGGAAGCATGATGGCGGTGTCCAAAATGCCTTTATTTGCTGAAGCATTAAGATTTCCCTTCACTTAAAGTAAAGAGCCCAGCCCTACCCTGAAAACAGGTCCCAGTACTTTTGTCCATATAGTGTACAAAGATCAGCCATTTATAATGGCCTTCATTGGTGAAGGTGAGCTGTTGAATCCACATATAATTTAAAGTGTGATTGGTAAAGGTCCTACTTAATGTAGAAAACTCTATATGCTGAAACACTGTCTGTAGTGACTGCTCACCTGTTGGATGGAGTCTAGCCCTCGTTGAAGCCTCTGCCAGTCACTGAACCTGTCTAGTGCTTCGTCCATGCTTAGAGAGCCTGTCTTCACCTGCTCCTGAAGCTTGATCAGTTCATCCAGCCCCGGCGGCTGGCACGGTATGAAGGTGTCGTAGGTGCATGAGTGGCTGCGTCTTCCCCTGGCTGCAGCTTAAGCCCAATGTTCAGTATTATGAAGAGTGAAAATATATTTCTCAGAGTACATGTACATACAAACTCCACATATTTTGCAACATGTTAAACAACATATTTTATTCATATACTAGTCTGAGCACATCTGTAGAAATCTCTCTTCAGTGGGTTCTATGAGTGCAACACAATCGATTAAAAATTTACTTACATTATCTGCACCATCATTTTATTTGGAATAAAGTGAATAAAGGACCATTTCAAGCAACATTTGTATTGTTTGGGCCAAACTAAATGCTTATATTTTAGGGGTCTTACAAAGTTGTTTTATTAAGCACCAGGATGCAAACAACAAATACAATCTTAAGCAAAATATTGGGGAACTCTGGTCAAATAACCTGTAACTTTCAGAAAGTGAAAAAATCTATTTCTACAGGGGCCACTTACAAATATGTTGAATTGAGGAGAGATAACATACTATGGCGTGCTTTTGCTTGTGATTTTCCTTTAGCTCACATTTGAACATTGTAAAATGGTGGAAAGCAGTAAGCTAGCAGACAAGAAAAACATGCTAAATTTGTAGCATCCATTTTTATTTCATCATAGCTCAGACAATGCTGTAATATCAGAGCCGTGTTCTGTTATTCTATAGACACCAGAGTTTCTGTAGTTTGAACCAAACCCAGGCTTTCTGGTTTCCGGTATTTTACTCTTATTGAGAAGTCAGGTTTAGCCTCTGCTCCACATTATTTCTGGGACTGACAGTGTTTGTGTGATGTAACTTACTTTGTTTAGCAGGCAAGGAGTAGAGCGTTTCGGAGTCTGCTTGGGACATTTTCTTCTGGAAAACTGAGGAAAAACAACACATGCATATGGGAACATGTAATAGGCAGACTGGATATGTAGGACAGAAATTCGTAATTCAGTTCTTCCTAGTAAAAATAAACCTTGCAGATATCCAAAATGACGTTCTTCCTATCTACAATGAACATTACAGATATCTCAAGCCTCATTATTCCTAGTACAAATGACGTCACATTCCCCATTCGTGTCTATTAGGTTTTCACTTGTAGATATCTAAAACGACATTCTTCCTATCTACAATGACCATTACAGATACCTTCAATACAGTTCTTGCAAGGAGAAAATTTCGTTTAAGATATCTTCAGTACAGTTGTTACTAGTCATAATTACATTCTAGATATCTGATTAGTCTTTTTATCTTAAAACATAAAAACGTAATTCTGTATATCTGTAACGTTTAATTTTACTTTTTAATTTTTGCCATACATGCATAAGTCATGACCCATCTAATTGACCAAATCTATCAGTAAAGGTGGATTTGATTTAATCCACTCTGATCCACTAGATGGCAGCAGATAACAACGAACACTGATTCACCAGTCCTGCGTTGCTACAGAAACCCCCCAGAATGCCTTAAAGGAGAAGACGCTCATTAGAAACATTTACCAAAATAACAAGGTTTGGTAGTAAGAATGGACATAAATGACATAAATAAACTGGAAGAAGCCTGAAGACTCCTGATTACTCCACTAAAACAAAAGACATGCACGTGAAGCCTACTAGGATCAATGAAGAGAAGAGAAGAACACTCTTGTTGATACTATTGATTGGTTGGTAAGAGCTCTAAATGAAATGCTGAAGGCTTTCCCCAGAGCACTCTAATTTTTCCACACCCATAAGTGCCACCTCATTTTTGAGCATTCTGTGGCTTCCACACCGCTGATTTTTACACTGATATGACAATGGCACGGTGGAGACCAGCAAGAAATGTGATCTAACAGCCTTGTGGCTTTGAGATTGGCTGGAAATTGAAAAAGAGAAGTTGAAATGACTTCAGTATGCTCCAGCTCTTCCCCCTTCGACTCCCTAAACATTCTGAGTGGGAGGAGAAATCTGATCAGTGCGTAGGCGAAAATCCCAGTGAAGGGGATGGAAAAGTCTCTCTCTCCCTCCCTCTCCATCCCTCTCTCTGTAGTTTCATGTTGTGGGATGGGTGAGGTGGAAAACATGTGTAATGCATGATGCCGGCAATGCTTGGCCCCCTTGAGCTGCTCAGATTGGTTGCAGATGCATGGAGTAGCAACCTGACTCTCTCTCTTTCTCTCTCTCTCTCTCTCTCTCTCTCTCTCTCTCTCTCTCTCTCTCCCTGTCTCTCTCTCCCTCTGTCTCTCTCTCTCTCGTCTTATCTTGTACTAAAAAAAATCCCAGCTATTCTCTAGCTATAATCCTTTGGGAGTGATGCCCTGGGGTTGTTGGAATGGCCCTTTAAGACAGTCGAGGCTTGGCTGGTCAGTTTAACAAAACTCAAAACTGTAAAGATCTCCAAGAGGGTCCACACGTTATCATAACCACCTTTCTCAAACTTAAGTTTTATTGTAGTTACTGAATTATAAATCGCAAGATTAATATCTAATTTATAAGCCTTATTACACAATCAGGGTAATATTCTAATATTCTGAGGATGCGTAATTCAGCTTAGCTCATATTAGGCCCAGCAGAGAGATGTGTATCCTCTCTTCCATATCATTTATTTTCACACTCTGCTGTGCTTACGAACATCTTCTCCCTCTCGGCTCTCTCATTAGCATATTCATCTTGGTTCTTTTTCCTTCTTGTTTGGGACTTCATTATGATCATTAGAATCACCCGTTCCATCTTTTTGTTCCTCATCTTCTGCTTCACATTTGTGGCTCCATCATCTTCTTCAGTGACATTTTCTTAACAATCTTCATTCTTCATTTCTACTTCTTCCTCTTCTTCCTCTTCTTCTTCTTCTTCTTCTTCTTCTTCTTCTTCATCATTTTCATTCCTGTTCATTATCATCCTCTCACTGGTCTTTTTTTCCATGATGATTTCATACTCATGGTTTTCTTCTCTGAGACTCCATCTCCTTTATTGTATTTTTTTTCATTTTGTCATCTCTTCTACCTTTCCTTCACAGCTATCCCTTCATCATCATCTCTCTGGGCTCCTTCTTCATGCTGTCTGTCTCTCAACCTCTCTCTCTCTCTCCCCTCTCTGTGTCGCACAAACCCACACACACAGCAGCGCAGCTACCCCCTCCCCAAGCCATTTTGTACCTGAAAGCTGTCCAAAGAGAGTGATCTGCAGTGTGATATCAACTGTAAGAGCCTGGTGATTGATTTCTTTGAAAGCTTAGTCTGGTTAGTGTGAAAACTCTTTTGCTGAAAGGAAACAGTGGAGGTGTTTGCATGTCCTGGCGAGGGGAAGGATATGAGAGATGCACTGGGGCTAAAAATGGATTTTCGAAACAGATGAATTTGTCTGCGTCCATCATCCCCTTTTAATGAATACTTTAATTTTCAGCCGTCCTTCCCTCCCAGCACGAGATGGTGGTGGTTCAGACTTTGACAGTGTCTATAAAAGAGCAATCATTCCAGCAGAATCCTATCGCTGAAACACCCGATGGAAAATGTACACTCTATGATCTTTTCACCTCAGACAAGCAGAGGAATAACAAGAAACATTTTATTTACAGGGAAAATGAGAGAGAGCATTACAGTGAAAGGGACAATGGGAAGGAGGAAAGTGATAGATGCTGAAAGAGAGAAAAGTGGAAAGAAACAATGAGTGAGAAAAAGCAAGAGAGAGGTTCAGAAAGGGAGAGAGAGAAAGAGATGGAGAGAGTAAGAGAGAGAGAGGGATAGAGAAACAAAGAGAGGCAAAAAGGAGAAAAGGAGAGGGAAAGGGAGAGAAAGAGAGGCAGAAGGAGAGAAAGAGAGGGAGAGAGAGGCGGATCTGCTGAATGTAGTAGTAACGATAGTAACGATATGTCGCATGTTGATTAATATTGTATTAATATATGAAAAATCAGGTTTTCACAGAACAGGCGTAGCGACACGAGCTAGTAACCATCTGTTACGTTCAAAACAGCATCTGATAGCGCTGCAATATATCTCACAGTGGGACCCAAACAACACATCAGCTGGCTTCTGCCCATGAACACACACACTGCACACTACACACACACACACTCACACACACACACACACACACACACACACACACTAGGCCTATTAGCTGGTAAAACTCCCTTTCTACTTCATCTGTTAGCATATGGTTTATACTTAGTGCAGCAGTAACAGCAGATGTAAGCCCTGTTATCCATTTCTTTGAGTTGTAATACAGTTTATAAAACTGCTATAAAAGTGTAAGACTCTCACTACATCACTGTATCAGTAATTTGCGAGGATGATTCGGCCGCGTAGTTCACCTTAAGGTCTCTGTGTCTGGGTAAGAAGTGTCGACTTTCTCACGCTGCTCAGCCACAGCTTCTCTCTCAGGCTTACAGGCCACAGATCAGCAGAACCTAAATGATTTATAAAGCCCTAACAATACAAGTCACTTGGCACCTTCATCTAACTGAATTATTAATGCAGCTGAAATTGAACATTTAAGAACTTGCTGCAAATGATGAAGGGTGCAAATTTGGGTCGCACTTTTCCCTGCTGCCTGTTACATGCAAATAGACTCAGAGAAAAAAATGATCTTTAAGTATTTATAACCAGTGATTACAGAGGCTGCTGGAGAGGAGCTGACTCTGGCAAGAGGGGTAAGGGCTGTGTCAGGGGTGATTAATCTTTTTTTTTCGTATATGAATAGTACCAAGGTGATCGGACAAGTGTTAGTTTCCTGCATTAGCATACATGGGCCTATATTTATCGCAAATGTCTCAATCATGCATGTGCAATTACATAATAGTGTTAATTACTTTTACATAACATACAATAATGTAGATATTGTACAGACTTTCATTCAGTTTGAATTTAAGTTTGAGTTTTTTTTCCATTTGCTTTGTGCAAATCAAGGCTTTAACATGTAACTTTTCACAACAATTATCATCAAATTTGAATCATGATAAGATATATCCTCTTCTGCGTACAAACACAAATGGATTGAATCAGACAGAGGTTTACTGATAAGAGAGTGATGCTCTTACCCTGCGCTATGAAAGGGGTGGTGTCCTCCTTGGCTGGGGGGGCCTCAGGTCTGGGGGTGGGTGCAGGGGGACGATTGACTACACCCACAGAGCTGCTGGGGCTCAGGATGGTGTCGTACTCTTCGTTATTCATCCCCAGGTGGGCATAGGGGTCCTCTTTCTCTGCATGTCTTTCTGTCTGCATCTCATCATGGCGGACAGAAGCCTGCAAACTCCCTGGAATAAAGAAAATACACATTCATTTGCTTTAATTAAGTTACTCCATGTTTATCATTTAATACTCCGTGTAACATACAAAATTTGAGCTGGTCAGATGGAGAGGTAAAGAGTTGAAGCTGTATAAAATGGTAAAAATGTACAAAATGTACAAAATATTTAAAGTCTGTTCCAGTAATTTGTGTTGAAACACAACATATAAAGTTGGAATACTAAAAGTAAAAGTGACCATTATGTCATATGTGAACACACCACAGCACACAGTTGTAAAATAACATAAAACGACATAAAACTTAACTTGGTGGCTTACCAGCACTGCCCATCAACTCATACACGCCTGCGTCATCACCGCTGTCTTCTCCACAGCTCATCGCCTTTAATAGCACATGCAGTTATGAGTTAAATCATTTCATAAGGACTTAATTAATTGCACACCTCTACATTCCCAAGAGGCTTATCTAATAATAACAAATTAGAAGTCCTATCATAGAACATCCGCATGTACACACACACACACACACACACACACACACACACACACACACACACACAGCATTTACACTTACAAACAGCAATGAGAATTTGTTCATCTTTCATGTAGAAATAAAAAGCAGACCAAGCACACAAAAGCATTCAAAATGCCCCCCATAAATTATTACAGTATCCTTTAGTGTTGGAAGATTCATTTATAAAAACCTTAAGGGATATTTTTCTTTCAGTAAACACCTGCAAAATTCAGCTTTAGAAGTTGTTTACATTCCTCTCACAATCCAGTGAAATAAATCTGGTTTGGATTTATTTGATCTAATTGTGTAAATTGGTTCCACATGAATAAAAGATATTACATCAGTTCCTGCCATAAGAGCAAATGAAAGGTAGTAATTGTGTTGCTGTAATATATTTTATTCATGTGGAACAAATGTAGTCACGTGAGTCAAGTCAATTCAAAACATTATTTTTTCAGTGGAGTAATCCCCATTATAAATGTTCACACATGATATGAAACCATAAAGCCTTCCTCCTGCGTCTCAGAGGTCCGCTTCCATTGTTTCTTTTTTTCACAGTAATAGCTTCTAGAACATTTACACATCCTTTAGAGCTGAGCTGCCTTCTCACAGTGGAAAGATGGACAGGAACACCTGTTGCCAATTAATTTACATCATGACTAATGGACAAATTAGTACATTAGTCTCTATACGAACAAAACATCAGATCTCCATTTAAGATGTAATTTATTTATTCAAGGCATTATTTGAAAAAGACAGCTGCTGTTTACAGTGTATCAAACATTCATGACTAACAAATCAACAGAAACGGCCCAAAACTTACTGGAATAATATTATCTTGTATAAACTTTGCTCAACTTTACATCACTATAAAGGAGATTATCCGTTGATAGAAAAAATACTAGGACCAGGCTTTGTCCCTGATAGGAAATACTGACCCTGTTCCTGTGAGTTTTATCTTATTATTTGTCTGAAAAAAACAATTCCTGATTCTGATTAAAGTCCAGGCCTGGTGACATCTTAAGACTCTTTATTCTTGAGTTTCATTAATCAAGAAGTACATGGTCCACAGTGTTGTTCTTAGGTGATTTAAGGTGTTAATTACAAACATCTAAACTTCATTGTATCACAACCCTCCATTTCTATACAAAACTGGTGATCACTAGAATATATGTAGATGTGCTGATTTTTTTTTTTTTTTGCTTGATTGTTTAGGTTGGGGAGAAAAAACTAATGTGAAAAGGAGAAAATCTCTCCAAGAATCACAACAGATATTACCAACCACTGACAGGCCTGGCTCTGTATCTCATTCATGGATCTCAGAGTATAATCGCAGTCCATTTAAACATGCAACTCAAATATGTCATTTAGCCCATGATCCAGAGCAAAAGCTTTACCACTGCATTGCCAAGTCTTGTGGCTGCCTATATGGTAACTACAAGGAAAGATGTTTGAAACTGAATGTGACTTCTTTATAGATAGTCCACCTATTATTGTAATGATGCACAAGGTGATGTAAATCTAACAAATCTTAGCAACAGGTAAAATACTATGCACACACAGAACCACAGGCTTCTGAAGTTAGATAATATAATGACAAATAAAGATTGATTCTTTTCTAATGTAGTTTTAATGTAGGTAAATGCAATGTGTAGATTTTTTGGTGTGCGTAAGTGATTTTTGCTGAGTTTGCAGAATCGATCTGTCAAGCGCACAAGCAGAGCCTGGCCTTCGGTATGTACGGAAACAACAGACAACTCAATTTGCCTCCAAATGGATTATGCTCTGCCTTATATGTCCTCAACACACAACCTGGCAAACACTGCGCTTATTCATAACACACATGAATATACTGACCACAGCTCCACACATTTTATTCTGTTTGAACACAGAATGGTTCTGCTGAATTGATGAGAGTGAGGAGCACTATAGAAAGTACACGCTCGGCCGTTGCGCAGATTTCACCTCATTCTCTCAACGCTGTTCCTTAGCAACCTCCTGCCATTCACTCCAAATAATAGCCCACACTCTTCCCCCCTCACTATTGATAATGCACATTAGCATTCAGTGTTATGAATATATTCATTAGAGTAGAAAGGGGAAATTAACAGATAGACAAGACAAGCTAATTACACACCACAAGTCGAGGGGGGATTGTTGGAGATGGCGACTTTGATGTCCAACATGATTGGAACATCAGGTTTTCCTCAAGTGCTCTCCTGCTGTGATGAATAATTTAAGTATTTTCTTTCACGGGGGGAATAATGACAGGTGGACAGAATGACAGGCGTGTTCGAACTGGAGGATAACAGGAAGACAGTTTAGACCATCCAAATCCAGGCAATTTATTTGGGAAAAAAAACATAGCAACCATCGCCTGTTTTCATCCTCCAAAAATAATGATGTAAATATGTGAGTGAGTAGAACCTTTTTACACTTGAAAAGTTTGATGCTGTTGACATATTCTTTCCTAAAATCACAAACCCAAGCCAATCATTTAAGAATATTTACTTTTAAGAACCAATGTCAGAGAAGAGCAATTTTGGGTTTCCTAAAAAAAATTCAATTGATCTATTTTGTAAATTATATCTGTAAAATATCTGCAAAGTAAAAAAACTCCATGTAGTTTCTAGAAAGAACATTTATATTGGTATAGAACCCTTAAACTGTAAACATTTTAAAGCTTCATCATTCTCATCTTCATAGATGAACAAGCAAGTTACTGTTTATAATTGTGTTTCTATTATTTTTAAATGGGACATATTATGCAAAACTCACTTTAGTTGGTCTATGGGCTATACAAAACATGTTCATGATGTTATTTGCACAAATTCTACTTTCTAGACAGTTGTGCCCCCTTTCAAATAGAGCCATTTAAGCACTCTGTCATTTTTATGCAAATAAACCATTTCTGGCCACGCCCCACCCATCATCCCGTGCTAAGCTGCACTTTTATCACATGTGAAAAGAGGCGCTACCAGCCCTGTATGTTTGGACCCAAAATGAGATGAACACAAACTTTATTTGTGATTTGCCTTTGCCTTTAGCCGCTCATATGTCCCCTTTCAGGTAATCGTGCAAGACATTGTTTCAGAACAAGAGTAAACTTTAGTCTGGGTTTTTAATCTCACTGTGGGCGTGTTTGTGGAGAGGTATGAACTGTTTTCACAGCAGGGACTTTTCTGCAGGGATTTGCACCCCTCATTGCTTGCTAAAATCTCAACATTTTACACACAGAGAGCTTTAATTCACCTTTTAACAGAGTTGCAGAGTAAAATGCTTTGTTTTATTATATAGATTAAAAATATCTGAGTTGATTTCTGTTCTGGTGGCTGGGTTGCCTCTATAGGTTTCCTTGTGTGGCTGAGACGTTTTCTGTGCCCTTTACACTGAAAGGTGAAAACCTTTTTACAAACCTTGTGACCTTGCTTTTCTTTGTTGAATGTGAAATTGCATTCCAAACACTTCCAAGACTTTCTGACTGCAGCAAGAAACAAAGTCAACAAAAACCAGAGGCATGGTCTTTGAATGTACATGTGAACCGTATCACACAATAACGTTTGCGCTTTATCGTTGTGTTTGCGTGGTCAGTTAATATTCTCTCTTTGATAAACAAAGACAGCATTGTGCAATCTGCACATGAGCAACTGTGGATTGTTCCATAATGTGTAGTATTGCTACCAAGGGCAGGAGTATCATGAGTGCGTAAATGAAGTGGAACAAATGTAATTTCTCCTAAAGTGTATTTCCACATACCATATAGATCAGCTCACTGCTGTGCTTATGTATTTTGATGCTGACATTAATGTGCACTTGTAAAGGGAAAGCCCGTAAAAGAGTGCTAGGCAATGAGAAGCAAGGTAACGCTCCATTAAGGTGTCGTGAGAGCTCCATTCCGGGCAGGGAATAGCAACAAGGATACCTTAAAGCATGCAAAAGCTCCTACTGCGAATGAGCTGTAAGCTCACGCTGCATTTGACTATCGCGCGCCCACTAAAAGAGCCAGTGTTACACATTACTGTGGCAGACAAGGAGACACAAGCATTCAAATCTCAAACAAATCTCAGAGCCATGCCAGCACCCCGCTGATAATCATCTAGTGTCTGGAGATGCACACTTGTACTAATAGTGCTTTGAAAGTTAAAGGAAGCATTTTGGCATAATAGCACAACATTAACACATCTGCTTTATATGTATGGTGGTGTCACTCAAAGTCAGCGCTCATTACAACCCATCACAAACCAACAGTCCAACTGTTTCCAAATGTTTAGAAAAAGAACTGCTGAGCCAAATGAACCACTGTGAACTGAGAGTACATTCTAGAAAACTTATGAAAGGGGCAGACAATTCTAGAAGAGGGTGAATGGAGAAAAACATTCAAAAAGAATGTCAAACGGGAAAAACATCAAGAAGAATGTGAAACGTGAAGAACATCAGGAAGAATGTGAATGGAGAAAAACATTCTAGGAGAGCGCAAAAGAGGAAGAGCATTCTAGAAGGTGAATGGAGAAGAACGTTCAAAAAGAGATTGAATGGAGAATAACATTTTAAAAGAATGTGAATGGGAAGAACTTTCTGGAACAGTGTGAACACGGAGGAATTTAATGGAGTGGGAATGACTAACAACACTTTAAAACATTGTGAAAGGTGAACAACATTATAGAATAGTCTGAATGTCGCAGTCTAGAACAGAGGGAGTTGAGAGAAGATTTTAAAACAATGTGAATGGGGAGGACATTAAAAAACAGAGTTCTCTTCTGTGCACCTGTTCACTTTACCGTGTTCCCGTTTCCTGTCTGTTTCTATTGTATTTGCTGTTTTTGCAGTGCTTACTGTCTCTGCCCCCGGCTCCTTCTGTGTGTTTGTTCATTCTGCGCCCCACCCTCTTGTGTCTTCCCTGTCTTGTCACCTCCTGGTGTTCTCTTTTGTCTTCCTCTCTGTGCACTAGTATTTCCCAGCAATGTCTTGCTGGTGCTAGTGTAGAGATAAACCTCTTGTTTCAGTGTTTCTTGATTTGATATTGTTTGTTTTTCTGGTTGTTGTTGAGTTTCTTGGGACTAGTTTTTCTGTTTCTAGTTCTTCATGTCTCTTGACCGCATCTCAGTTTTCCAGAACATACCAGTCCTCCCCTGACTGTGGATATTGTTAACTATGTATGTTTGATATATTTGTTTACACTAATGATTTATAATGCCAATAACCATTAGCAGTTACATTTCAGCATAAATATTAGCTTTCCAAATTTGTTATCTGCTACTGTACTCCTGTTGTTTAGCCTAGCTTAGCTTAGCATTTCCCAATTTACATTCAAGATCAGTTTTTTTTTCCTTTGGTCTGTTCTTGTTTTCTATTGAATAAAAATTTTGCTTATATCCACCAGCATCCTGCTCCTCCCAAATGTTGACAGCAGGACAGTGAGAATGAAAAAAACATTCCAGAAATCTGAATGTGAAGAAAATTCCAGAACAAAAACTAGAAATAGTGGAGAACCCTTTGGAGCACTGTGATTCAAAGATAATTTTGTAGAACTGTGAATACAGGAGAATATTCTTGAAGTGTGTGAACAAAGGAGAATGTTCTAGAACACACTACGAAACCAAAAGCCAAATTAAGGTCATGTAAGGGAAAAAGTGAACAGATTAAGGAAGATTAAGGGGCAAACTACTAAATTTCCCCCTTACTTTTTTAAATTACTCCCTTCAAATTAAGGTTAAGGGGATTTGCACACATGCTTTAAATCTAATTTTCAATTTCACAAGTTAAAATGCACTTCATTCAAATTAAGTTGGTGTATTTTTAGGAGCAAATCAAGGTACGCTTAAGCACATTTAAGTACATTGTGTTTTGTAGTGACAATAGAGGAGAATATTTTTAAATGTGTGAATAGAGGAAAGTATATGAAACAATAATTAAAGTATAGAACATTAAAGTATGAGACAGACATTTTAGAATTGTAAACATGGAGAATATTCTAGAACAGAGTAAATGAGAATATTCTAATACTGTGTGAACAGTGGATACTGTTCTAGAACAAAATAAATAAAGGAGAATGTTCTAGAGCAGAGTGAATGAGGAGGACATCGTTGGATATTTGGACATATATGGAGTTGAGAGAATATTGTGAGAATAGTGTGAAATGAGAAAAAATTCTAGAGCTGTGAGAATAAAGGAGAACATATTATAAGGTCCCAGTAATCCCACACAGGTATGACACACCAGCCTGAAGTCTGACATTTCCTCCCAACAAGGACAAATACTTTCTAAAGGCCAGCTTGTCATGAGTAAATATATGAGTGTAGTCTGTCCAGGTACTCCAGAGCATTGTAGCATGACGCTTGCCTCCCTCTGAACAACATGCCTGTTCTGGTCATTGTTTGTCTGCACTCTTCACTTACAAAGTTATCTCCTCAGCCGTGTCCGTTGTTTTTCCAGTCAGGCAAATTTACTCCGAGAGCAACATTAGACCAGAGCAGTAACAACTTCAACTTGAATTTTCTTATTGTGTACAAAACCGTTATTATAGCATGCAGTGTCATTATTATTATGTGCAATAGTCTTATCATGTGCAATATCACTTCTAATGTCATTATTGTCTGCAAAACAGACTCTCAACACCAAACCACAGTTTGTGTTATTTAGTAGGCGACTTCAGTAAAAACTGTATTAATATCTAAAGTATTATATCCATTTATCTCACTGACCACAGCACTTTGTGTAAAAAGCATAGTGCATATAGTATGGGGTATGATCAGGAGAGTTTTACATTGTGTTCATGTTATGTCTATTTTTTATTTGTTCTTGTATTTGTATCTCTGTGTGACTGTGCAATCAAAATAAGTGTTTTCTCTGTAAAATTGAGAGTCTGGCCAATTAAGAGTGACAACCCAGATATGCCCAATCCACTAGATACTGGATTACTCTAAACTATCCCTAAATGTTATCCTACCCTAAAGCTGTGTAGTTTGTAATGCATTTAGCTGCTTTCTTCAGTTTAGAAAACTAAACTGTTTGTTTATCTCTGATCTGTACTAGTCTCAGGCCGAATTTGACAAAAATAGGAGACCACTGCAAAATACTTCTGTTCTCTTATAGGTGCAAGTATAGCACTGAACAGCTTCACCTTAGTTTTTACGAACTGCTGACAATATTACTCCTAATTTCCAAATAAAAATATTGTTCTCTGACAAAATATAAAAAATAAGAGAAATAATGCAGTGTTACAGGACTTGAATAATTAAAAGAAAATAAATCTCTTGTTCACTCTTATAAAAATGTTGTTGAGTGTTGAGTACAGCTGTGTTTTTACACTGTTCCTCATTAAATAAGATGTGATACAGGTGATCACTAATCAGTACCTGATAAAGCAGAATGAGGAGCTTGTGCATGTGCTAGAAGGCTTCACCTTCAGGACCCACTCACCCTCCTGATGACACAGATGCATGCACTCAAACTCAAACTTGAATTATGTATTTCTATGCTTTGTGCACTTGCATCATATGATAACGAAAAATAACATATTGCAGGTAGTCCACTGCCCTTCCCAAAAATTGAAATATGTTCATTTGCAGGAACTGTTGCTAGGCTGCATACGCTTGATAAAACACTGGCAAAAATCCCATTCAATCTAATGAGAAAATGTAACGATGTTTAAAAACCCACTGACCTTTCACACAAATGCTGAATAAACACCAGTTGAAATTAATAATGCACAAATTTCTAAGCGATTTTGTTCTGCTACATTTGGTAGAGTGGATTTTTTTTTTATTTTACAAAAGTAAAGCTACTACTTAGCAACAGTTGCTATGAAAGAAGCATTTAATGGCTACAGTGTGGACAGGTCAATTATTATTCTGTAGTCAGAACTAGAAACTTTTTACTGAATTCTCCTTGATAAAATTTTCTGGAAAAAAAACCCCTATATATTTTTTTTTTATTATTATTTATTTATTTTTTTTAGCAGGCAACAGTTAAGGTTGTTTTCATTGTATTTCACAATTTGATCATAACAAAATCTCAACAAATTGAAGAAATCTTTTGTCAACACCATTGTAAACTATATACAGATATAGAATACAGGGCTACCTACAGGTCATTTATTGCAAATTAATCTACTAGACATTCTGCAGGGAGGCTCAGGTCTGTGCGAAAGGGAGAGATCCTTGAGCTCAGCACTTAATCTGCTTTCATCCACAATTCAGCCTCAGCTCTACATATTCTCAGCACAATACAGGAGAGTCTGCTGTTGCTGTGGTTACAGACTTCAGCAGGCCAAGAGAGCCGTGAGGAGTGGATCAAAAAGGGGGTTACAACAAGGAAACAGGCTGCAAAAGCCAAGGTTTGTGAGGCTCTGATGTCCATTCCAGACGTCAGTCATATTTGGTATGGGGGCAGAGATGAAGGCATGAAAGATGCAAGCTGACTGTAAAAAATACAGTCAATCACAGAATCATTGAATAGACTGGAATGCTGTTCATTGCAATTAAACAAAAATAATTCTCCATCATGATGCTCTTTTTTAAACATTTAAATATAAAGATTCATCCTCAAATTCCCAGGTAAATGATATACATATATTAATATTTTTAAAAGATTGGTGACCAAAACACTACTCTGAAATTATGCCATGGAATAATCACTTTTGTTTCATTTCATTTAAGGACTGTCTGATGAATTGTTGGCTTTTTATAAAGGAGATCATGTTTTGTCAGAACCTTTAAAGAACATTAAAATAACATGTTTATCTTAAATGCAGTTAAAGGTACATTAATAACTATTTAGAAACCTTTTTTTAAATGAGCGATTAAAAAAAGGAATCATAGAGAAGAGAAGCCTAGTTGTGCTGCACTGTTCCAGGACTGCAATCAGATAAACTGGCAGACATTCATGACAAATGTTCAGTTGTTTCGACAATGGAAGCAGAGCAAACACTGACTGGAATGAAAATGAGAAGTGCAGGTGAATGCCAAATGAAAGATTAATCAAATGCAAATCTTCCTAATGATAAAGGGCTATATGGGCTTCTTTTGATGATGAGCTATATGAATAGCCACATATATAAAATGGCTGTCTGCCATTAGTGGCACACAATGGCCGCCATGTTCGGTCTCAATTTCAGCTGGTTTCATCAGACTCTCCAAGCAGCAACTGCTGACCCGTGGTCGCCTAGGAGCTGTTTGGAGCTGCTCTGCTGGCACCAGGGTGCTGCTGGTCCACAATTTGGCCTGGCAAAGTAACTGTCGATGTCTGACTTTATCTATTTATAAAGCCAGTGATTGAGCACACCATTCACTCACTGGTGCTGTCACTCAAGATCCATCATTAGTAACATGCTGAAACAAATCAAATGATTAGCAGTGGCTCTGGTTACTTGGTGGAATCATTCCACTCAGATGTGATGGACACAGCTACATTCTCAAACAGAAAGGATCCTAAGTGCTTCTTAGCATGGCTATGCAGATATAATTGCATTTTCAAAAATGGTTCCTGAAGCAGTCCAATGTTATACTCAGAGAAAAATTTGGATCAGTTCCAAGGATTTATGTATTTTAATTGCATATACATTTCCATTTCAAATAATTTTAACAGAAACAGGCCAATACACTTTATGTGCAGCATATTTGTCAGTCACATGTAAATGAAACAATTAAGAATGAGGTTTATGTAATAATACCAATAAACCCAATGGGATTTGAACAATGTATTTATCATAAATCTTTCATTAAACCTGACGTAAACAATCTCATAAATTTTAACAAAAGGGAACTTGCTTGATCCAAAGCTCGTCATATTGAAATCAGTTTTAACTGATTCAATTGTATAATTTTCACAATTAACAGATTTATGCTGATTTTAAGGAATTTTAATAAAGGCATTCGAAATAGGTAATTATTTAAATAAAATAGATGCCATGATTATTTTTTTTGAGTGTAGGTACTTTAACTACAAATATTTCTTTAATGTCATAATTCCAAACAGCCTCCTTCATTCACATTATTTTTCAAGATTACAGTCAGTGCCGAGTTACCACTTGAAATGTATTTGTGCCACTGGAGGGGCCTGAATGTCAGGATGCCCCAGCATGATACAGGCAGCTTCACACAAGGCAGAGAGATGACATATTTATGGGTGTAATGTGAAATAAGATCCCATACCAAATGTTGCCTGCTTACAATAGAATCACCCTTATGAGCCATGCTGCCCTTTTCAAGCAGACGCCTTTGATTTGCTCCATATGTCTGCAGGGGCATTAAGAATGGTGTCTAATTCAGCATAGATCAAATCTTTTTTGTATAGCTGACTGATATGAGAGTCTGAGGTCAGGAGATGTATTCTTATTTATAAGCCTTGGGGGAGGGACCAGGGTGGAAAGCACTGAAGCTGTTGCGACCATGAATAACACTGACAGAATAATCACTAGTGACAATGGTGATCGCCCTTTACGTGAACTGTGGGAATCGGCAAACTGTTTAACAGCAGATATAGAACTGAGACATTTCAATTGTCTTAACAGAGGCAGCAGATGTTAACAGTGAGTAGGGACCGTTCAATTGCATTTACAAACATTCAGTTCACAGCTATTATGAGAAAATGGTACCTTTGCATGGCTGCACTGTTGATAAGAACCAGGCATCGGAAGAATTTAAGGCCTCTGAACAGTACCTCACAGAAAACTAGTCCAGGCAATGATTAAAGATAATATCTGAGACATTATTTTATCATCTTTTTGAGGGGTTATGACTCCAAAGTATACAAAGATTGCAGGGCCATCAGAAGCATTTTAATGCGAAGGGGTTCCATACTTTCTTTTACGTTTATTTAAAGTTTCCTAAAACGAAACTTGCGGGCCTGACACACATGGAACAGAAAGACACAAAATACAGGAGAGCGGTGATGGTCATATGGTTTAGTGAAGTTGGACCGAACACCCACAGTCAGTCCAAACAGAACTTAAATGCAAATCTTAATAACCCCTGATTACACCGGCAGCTGACACTTATTCTGTGTAATCAGAAGAAAACAGAAGATTTAAGGGTGCCTTCTAGCAGGCACCAACCATTACAGCTAAAGGAATAATATTTTCAAATGAAACATTTTTCTGATTGTTTAACCATTATTGTACCAGTATTGTGGGCAGCTGGATGGCCTAGTGGTTATTTGACATATTTGATATAAAAAAACACAAAAAGTTCAGTGACCTGCCACAGTCCCGCAGATGTAGGGATGACACTAATGTTAACATATGACTTCTAGTGTGATTATGCAGTTTGAATTAGCATTTCACAACAAATGTACTCACAAGGGCCTGTGTAAAGGTCTGCGCTGTCATTATGTTCCATTACGCCCGGCATTACATTGTTCAGAGGCTATGAAAAGATGGCTGCATTTAATATACGTAGGCGGTGAGAGCATTTGCGTCTCATGGTTAGGGGGAAAACTGAAAAGGATAACTATTCATGTACCAGACAAAAGCCGAACCAAAAAAAAAGTAGCTTGAAGCTTGCTTTCGGTGTGCCTTCACGTTGTTTTATAGATGTAATATTAGAATTACTGTGCTGTATGGAGCTGAAAGTAAAAGTAAAATGAGAAATGACACATCATTATAGACTGTTGTTGGAAACCAGAAACCGTAATGGAATATTGATGATGGGGGGAGAAAGTGGAGGGTAGACATGTGGAGATGATACAGTAACAAAATAACAGCACACAATTAAAACGACAACATTCCTTAATTAGCTCTCTGCCTTCCTGCTTTGTTGTTTGTGAAGCATATCAAGCTTTTAATTAGGTGATTAAAGGCCAATGGCAAGGCCAAGGAAAAGTCACCCTTCCTCTAATGTTACGGACACGGCCTGCGTTCACATTGACTTCTTTCTAAATGTTTTCATTTTCCCTGCTGTTACATTATTAACATTTATCGATACTTTCATTAAAGTTTCATAGCAGTTTTTTTTCAGCATTGAGTTATAGTTTGAATGATATATGCCACACAATAATTTAGGCAGCGGGAAAATGACGAGGTTTATAGGCACTGACCGGGCTTGACACTGCCATTCATCACCTCTGATGAGAATGTTTAATTGATTCGATTGAGGTTGCGTATTGAACTTCCACGATGATACTCTTGAGGCTGTCAGTCTACATGTTTTGTGTTATTGATCTAATCACAAATGCTTTATTATTTTTCTGTTGTTCCCTCTCCTGTTCTTGCGAGGAGTTGCAGAAGTAGGAAAGCACAATCAGCCGGCTTTAATCCAATTTTAGGGAACACAATAACCACATTCCTCTAACAACCATGGCTGAGAGGGGATTAGGTTAAGTCATTTCACTGTCATTCCCCTGTGGTTGGGTATTCCCCAGAGGGGCAGACTCATGGTGTGTTAGAAATGGTGATGAAGAGTGCCTGTTTGTGTGTTGCTGGGTTTTTTTTCTAGTCCATCTCAGAAAGATCTGAGGCACGGACACCTACAATGAAAAGAAAAAAAAAAGAAAATAGTGGAAATGTCCCCTCTGAGGTGATAAACAACTAGGGATGGTCACACTAAGTGGTTAGTGTGTGTGTGACTTGGGGTGGAAATACCACATTGGACCGGTTTGTGTTGCAGTAGTATTTGAAAAAGTATAACATTTCTCATATGCTTGTATGACTTAAATCAATATTAGGGCATTTTCCCCTGGACGTAATTACACAGGGCCACAATGGCTAGGTCTGTTTTATAAAGCTGAAAATGAATTTGTTAAAACCTTAAAAATACCAATGCCAGACCCTTTTCTTAAACAAGTCTTTAGCTAAAGAATGGCTCCGTTTGCACTCTAGTCCATGTAGATACCGAGTAATAAACTTGGAATTAAAAGAGGTTAAAAGGAAAGCCACTGTAATCCCAGTAATGTATCACCATGGCAACTCTTACATGGCTGCATGGTGCTGTGACTCACGTATCGCTATGGGACAGGGAACAACATTTTTAACAGCATACCAGTATAAATGGCACATTCATTCCTAACTGACTGATCCATGCCTCAATCACGAATGCATTCTTCATAGCAACTTTTAAGCTTACAATGCAAAAACTCCTGGTTTAACCAGTACTTGCAGTCTTATAGCCTAAGAGTCTTCTTGATCTTGTTTTAAGAATAATATTCTCTATAAGAGCAAAATTTTATGATTTATTTCCTTTCCTAATTCAAGTAATCTTACCAAGTGTAAATATCTTATTTACACTTGTTTCTAGTCTGAGATTTCTTGAAATAGATTAAAAAGATTTTAAAAGAATCTCAATAATCTTCCAAATCTGCTCTTATATAGGGTATTATTCTCAAAGCAAAATAAGTCTTGGTTCGATGTTTGCAGTGTACAGGCAGTTCATTTACAAAATACTGACATTCAGAGATTCTAATTCATTTCATTATTATTTTGTATGGGTGGGAAAGGTCAACTTGTTAAGATATATTTTTTCGTGTTAATGAGCTCACAGCAGACTGCTGGAAATGTCATTTCCAACCTGCATACTATTGATTAACTATAACTCAACACAGTGAATCTGCTCTCCGACCTAAATTCATTTGATTGAAAAGACTTGTCCAATCTAAAAGCAGCTGCCACAAGAGGACACGTATTTGGACGGAGCATAAAAGAGGTTGATTACCTTGATGGACCATCAGATGGACGCCAAGATTTCTCATTTCCTGAACTCCTTTAAAATCAGCATACTGCTTAAAATGACTTCTTATTCATTTAAAACAATGCTCAACAGAAAGAGCCAAAGGCAAATCACTGGAGAAATCGAACCAAATTATTCTCCATCTGCAATGTTTTGTAATTAATAAGGGCTAAGGTCTGGAGCAGATGCTGGCTTGTTTTACAGCTTCCCTATAGTGGAGCAGGGAGCAAGCAGAGACATCCGAACACACTCTCCCTCAGAAAAGCAGCCAAGTTTTCTGGGGTCCAAAACTAGTGAACTGTTGAGGGCTAAAATCATTTACAAAAGTAGAGGACCATCTCAGACCGTAAGTTTAAATTAGCTTTTTAAGCCTTTGTAATTTTCATTCCTATTTGACCGATCCATACCTCAATCACAAATGTACTCTTAATAGCAACTTGTAGGCTTACACTGCAAAAACTCCTGATCTAACCAAGACCTGCAATCTTGTGGCTTAAGAGTCTTCTTGATCTTGTTTTAATAATAATACAAACTATAACCCTGCGTTCACGTGGCCGGCGGCGAGAGCGTCAAAATGGTTGGAAGTCATTCATTTTCAATGGGAGCTTGTTTGATTTGCCGCCCCTTTAAATACAAGACAAGCATTCAATCTACATCAGAGCATCAGAGCATCTAAAAAATCTCTGCACGGTGCCGTTGGCAGGGTAAGAGCAGATTTGTATGATTATTAATATTGTTTTAAGATTATTAATACTGTTTTAAGACAACTCAGTGTAGCGTGCAGGAGAACCGACAAACATGAATGCAAAGCAGGTTTATTGAAACAGAGTCCACCTGGTCCCAATAATCTCTTCATCCCTGGTGGCTGAGATCCCTTATTGTTTCCACTAGCCAGAGATGAGACCACACCCCTAGTCAACCTAAATATATTTTATTTCACTTAAGCAAGCCTGCTGACTGGGGATTCTTCTATGTTGATTCATGGTCAGATTAAAAATGTTACGATCAGGTTGTGAATGTAAACATCAGAATTCCATTATTTGAACATTTCTGTCTATTTGAAATGTAACAAGATGCTTATTTAATGGCATTTTTCCTTCTCAAAAGTATTTTGAATAATGCTTAGCAACAGTTCATAAAGTACAATATCTTAATTTAACTGAAGATGTATCTTAGATCTTATCATGTCAAGAATTATGTATCTTCATATTCATTTAAGATGGTATGCCTCAGCCATGCTGAGAATATTAGAATTAGACCTGAAAACTCTAGGCTTGCAAGAAAACACTTAAATTGTAGCATGAGGTCACAAGGTACCCTCTCCTTGATTACTCTTACTGCACTTTTGCTCATTTGCCATTTTATTAGAAACACATATCATATCAGTGCACAGTGTAAATTTATAGTCTTATAATTACTGTTTAGTAAGTTTATAGTTACTGTCTAGTTTGGCTGGTGTGCACTGATAACCAGTCACTTAATGAGAGGCATTCAGAGCCATTAACACCTGGTTTTGCCCGTGTTTACTGAAAGGCAGTTTGTACTGTGGAGTGTTTTTAAATGAGATTATAAAGAAAGCCTGCAGTATGCTAGGTTCCACTGGGCTTTGCTTAATGCATTCACTGATACACACTTGGATACCTGCTAATTGCCCACCATTAGTAAATAAATGCACACACCCGAATACTTTCATCTAGGCAGTAGGGGAGGGATCATAACAAACCAAGATTCCATTACATTTGCCTTCAGAAGGTTGGAAAATAAAAACAAATCCCCCCACACACCCTTCCAGCTTTTATCGCATTGCACCCCTGTGCATGCAGGTCTCAATCGACCAAATTTTTACAGTGTTCTGTTTTGTGAGCGAAGAAGCAAAGAGAATACTTAAGAAATGTGGAGAACCACACTTGGGGGGAAAAAGAAATATTAGCACATACTGTTTACTAACCCCAGTTAAACTAACAAACAATTTATCTAATTCAAAGTAAAATAGAACATTAAAAACATAAAGGTAGCTTCTTTAGTCAATGTACTGGGTTTCAGCCAAGTCTTTAATGTAGTCTACTGTTTTAGGTACATTACCACAATTCTCTAGATACCTGTGAGTAATGGGAGTACAAACATCTTTGCTAATAAAGAAACCATTGAGCGGTCTGGTTACAAGAACCAGTATCATGCCGGAGCTTCTCTACTAGTACTATTACTTCCACCACTGGATGGAGGGATGGAGCAGAAGGAAAGAAAATAGCAAACCTTTTTGAGCTTAATCTCAAGTGGTCCTCACCTGCCTGGTTGGAGCCAGGCTTGCTTACTCTGCATCCTTTATTTATGGACTGCTGCACCACCCTTAAGGCCTTTTGGTGGTTGTAAATATATGGCTTGCCGCGCCTGGGGCTGGCTAGCAGCCGCACTTGTGTCACTCATTTGTTTGGGTCTGAGTGTCGCTGCCGTATGAAAAATCTGAGTGCAGTCAGAGGGACTGTTGCCTTTTTGGACATGACTTGAAAGAACAAGGTGAGAAAGGAAAAAAATTTGGATTTATGTCTGTATGGAGGTGATTTACCCTGCATGCAGAGCAGCTTTGTGTGTTGTGTCTCATAAATACTCACAAATGAGCCAGCTAAAGTCGAGAAAAATGCTTTATGATTTGGCTAGAAATCTCATTTGCAGGTGTGTGATGATTTAGCCCTGGAGTTTGCACAAGATTCTATTCTTTTTTCGCTACACTAACCTTGCAGCTTCAAAACAAAACTATTAAAGCAGACTAAAGGAGACACCAAATATGTCTCAGCTGATCAATTACATTTTTGGTGGGGTGAAAATTTTTGATTTTTTGGCAGAATCATTGCTTTAACTGATAATGTTGCTTCCATAAAATATATCGTTCTAAAACTTGACTGGTTGAACCACATTCAAAAAGGTGATTTACACCTGTGATTGCCTCCAGACCACATTCATTCTGTATGGCTTCTAAAAACCATTGTGCTATGAATGGAATTGACTAGTCTTTGACTGGTATGCTGATTAATAAAATTAAGTAAAATGGCCCCTTATAGTCCAAGCACACCACAGATTGTGAATTGCGTGAAACTCTTTCTCTGTATTTAACCCATTCACCAAGTGAAACTGGGTGCAGCCAGTTCAGGGAGCAGTGTGTGGAGATGGTACTTTGCTCAAGGATATCTCTGTGGTCCCACAAGCAGTCTTGGGATTCGAACCCAAAACCTTCTGATCCCAGGGGCAATTCCCCAACCACCAGGCCACCAGCTGTTCCAAAAATCTTGTGGAACCACACCTACAGGCACTTGAATATGGACCCTCAGACTAAAAACATAATGCTCTTCTGATTGAGCTGATGAGCTGATCTCTTTAGCTTGATGCTTAAGATTGTCATGGAGGAATTAAGCATCTTTCAATATGAAATGAGGAGATTAACCAAAGTATTTAATTATAAATTAAGATCTGGACGGATAGAATCCTGAACGATGTAGAAAAGAAAATGATTATATTTTCTTACATAAATATTCTCCTGTAAGACTGAAGTAGTTCCTGAAGACTGAGTCAGTTCCTGAAGGGTCACAAGTGAGACATTCAGAGCAAAGAGAGAAAATCTAACAGTATTTCCCAGGAAATTAATTTTAGAGTTGTTCATTTCTCACAAGGATTTCAGACGTGTACAAATAGTGTCTAGGAAAGGTAGAGGAGATGGTTTAAAGATTTTAAATGATTTATTTTCTCTTGGAAAATTGCCTATTGGTGATTTGGTATATTTTATCATCTTAAATAATGTCCCTGTGTAAAAAAAGTAATAATCTCTAACATTACACAACATCTAATACTTCCCAGCCATCACTTGTTTCAGCCATGCCCCACATTCATCTTTTGAATTAATTCTCAAAGAAAGAAGCTTATATTTACCTCTCACTGTGGCACCCCACTGTGGTGCTCTACTCTCAGCTCGCCTAATCTATTACTATATGTGCAACATACTTAACTTCTCTTTTGTCAGCAGAATTGGTTTCTAAACAATCCTTAATCCTTCCTTAAGAAAATCTTTGTTCTTTAACAATCCCCTCGCCACTAGAAATAACTCGCTGGTGGTATGTTAATAAACATAGCCACTGCCACCTCCAAACCCACTCAGACTATACCTCTCATAAAAGTCTCAAAGTGGATACTTCTCCTAAATAGTTTAAGATGCACTCACCAAGGATTCCTGCAGAAGGACGTGGAGCTGAGAGTGTCCGTGTGTGTGAGCTAGAACCAAAGGTGTGTTTCCGAGGCGGCTGGAGGTTCTCAGGGCCTGCTGGGATCCGGGACACTGAAGAAGAACACTTGCCAGATCTTTCAGGCCATGCTGGGCCGCAAAGTGCAAAAGAGTAGGGATGTCCTCTGAACGGGAGGCTGCAAATAACAAAAACATTCCAGCTAGAGACCTGCTCATTAAGACACACACTGCAATGTACATTGCATATGGAATTGCATATACTAGGCCATGACCCTCCTAAAGAAGAGCCCCAGACACTTCTCTCTTTAGCACATTGCAGATGTACATAATAGAATTACAGCTAATATTTTTCATAATGCCACTTCTAAAACACCTTCAATCTCAATGTATAATGTTTAAGCTTTCTTAAGCATGAGCATAAAATGAACGGACATATAGAAACGTTATTTCAAATCGAATTGTGTCACATTAGCTACCACTGAATGTAAAGATCTTTTTTCTCCTTCCCTTGTAAAGCTACAAGATTGTTCAGAAAGCATGAAAATATGCTAATCAGAGACATCAAACCAACCAACAGGTGATGTGAATGTGACACCTGTCGAAGTGTGAGATATATTAGGCAGCAAGTAAACAGTCATTTCTTTCTGTTGATGTGTTGGAAGCAAGAATAAATGGATAAGCATAAAGATCTGCACGACTCTGCCAAGGGCCAAAATGTGATGGTTAGACAATCGTAGCTTCTCCACACACAGCTTGCAGGGTGTTACTGGTATGCCGTGGTTGGTACCAACCACCAGTGAACCACTTATGGATGCCCAAGTCTCACTGATGCATGTTGTGAGAAAAAGGTCAAATTGTCTGGTCCAGCTTCTGTGGGACAGATTATTGTGGGTCATGACAGAAAGGTTCCAGAACACATAGGGTATCACATCTTGCTGTGTATGGTGCTGCATAACTACAGACTGGTCATAGTGCCCATGCTGAACCCTGTCCACAGTCAAAGCAGCTATAATAGGCATGTGAGCATCAGAACCAGACTGGGGAACATTCCTGTTTTTCTTTTAATAAAATGGATGGCTTGAAGTTGTGTGTCACTTACCAGGAAGAAATGGACCAATGGAAAGGGGCAGTATGGACAATGTTTTGTTGGGAGACCATTGGTCCTGGCATTTGTGTGGATGCTGAACCACCTACCCAAACATTACTGCAGACCAAGCACACACCTTCATGGCAATGGTATTCCCTAAGGTCCCTTTCAGCTGGATCATGCTTTTTGCCTCACTGCAAAAGTTCAGGAGTGGTTTGAGGAATGTGATAAAGAAGGTTTTAACCTGGCCTTCAACTATCCCCAGACCTCAATCTAATCTAACATCTGTGGGATGTGCAGGACAAATTAGTCCAATCCATTAAGGCCTCACATTACAACTTTGCTGTTAATGTTGAATCATGTTGTCATATTGCACAGCACACAGAGCTGCTCTGGCAGCATGAAGGGGGTCTACACAATTTTAGGCAGGTTATGATCAGTGTATACTGCATGATTGTACACCCATTGAGTCCATATTTTGTCTTGCCTTTACATGAATATATATTTTTTTCATATTGTCACCTGCACCGAACATCTAGCAGTGTTGTGCAAGTTCACACTTTTTATGAACTAGTTCAAAGTTCAGTTCACACATGCTCAAAGTGAACTGTTCACGTTCATAGCTCACAATTTTAATTTTGAACTAGTTC
>JBBKCR010000012.1:12613374-12629681 GCA_037577295.1 Ladigesia roloffi | reverse complement strand
GTGTAGTCGCAGCACCTCTCACTGCTCTCACCAAACCTTCTACTACCACCTTCAAACTCACTCCGACTGCCATCACCACCTTTCACCACTTCTGACACCTCTTCACCACCGCACCTTTTCTTATCCACCCGGACATTGTACACCCGTTGTGGAAGTGGACGCCTCCGATGTGGGTGTAGGATCCGTTCTCTCCCAATGTGGTCCAGACAAGAAGCTACACCCCTGTAGTTTCTTTTCCAAAAAATTCTCTCCCACTCAGTGGCGATACAGGGTAGGGGACTGCGAGCTGCAGGCCATCAAGTGGGCTCTGGAAGAATGGCGTCATTGGCTTCAGGGTGGCCGTGACCCGTTCCTCGTCTGGACTGATCACCAAAATCTTACAGGCATCCAGCATGCAAAACAGTTGAACCTCCGGCAGGTGCTGTGGGCTCTCTTCTTTGAGAGATTTAACATGACCATCTCCTACCGTCCGCGGTCAAAGAACGCGAAGGCTGACGCGCTCTCCAGAGTACATCAGGATGACGAACCCCAGTCGGACCCCTAGCCTATTATCCCGGGTGGTGTCATTGTTTCGCCCCTCCGGTGGGAGTTGGAGGACAGAGTACGCCAGGGGCAGGCCTTGGAGCCCCCACCAGAAAACACTCCTGCTGGACGCCTCTACGTCCCCACTTCTCTACGGACTGAGGTTCTCCAGTGGGGACACTCTTCTGGTGTTTCTGGCCATCCTGGGGTCAACCGCACCACCACGCTCATACAATGCGCCTTCTGGTGGCCTCGGATGGTCTCTGACATCACGGGCTTTGTGAGGGCTTGTGAGGTGTGTGCCAGGGCTAAAACACCAAATCAACCAACTCCGGGACATCTCCAGCCATTGCCGGTCCCGCATCGCCCTTGTTCACACATAGCTCTCGACTTCGTCACAGGCCTCCCCGAGTCCGACGGCAAGATGGTGATCCTGACTATAGTGGATCATTTCTCCAAGGCCGTGCACCTGGTTGCTCTGTCAGGGCTCCCCTCTGCCAAAATCACAACTCAATTATTTGTCGTACACGTAGTCCATTTGCATGGGTTCCCCAAGAACATTGTCTCATCGACAGAGGGCCCAAGTTTGTGGCCCGGTTCTGGAAGGCCTCCTGCCATCTGATCGAGGTCTCATGTAGTCTTTAATCTGGATACCACCCTCAGACCAACGGTCAGACGGAGCGGACCAATCAACAGCTGGAGCACTTCCTACGATGTTTCGTCGGCGACCGACAGCACTCCTGGGCTCGCTGCCTCGCCTGGGCGGAGAAGATAACACCCTTACCTCCTCTGCCATTGTGATGAGCCCATTTGAGGTATGCTACGGGTTCCAACCTCCGATGTTTGACCATCAAGAGCCGGAGGTTGATGTACCAACAGCCCAACAATTGGTCCGCAGGTGACGACGGGGATAGGAAAGTGCTAATCGATGCTACTCTGGCCAGCACCTCTGTCGGCACCCCCCGGGACAAATGTTCCATGTAGGTGACAGGGTCTACTTATCTACTCAGAATCTCCACCTCCGCACTGAATCATGAAAACTCTCACCCAGGTTTATTGGACCCTGCAGGATCACACACCATATCAACCCTGTCACCTTTCGGCTTCAGCTGCCTGCCTCCCTATGGATTCACCCTGTTTTTCATCACTCCCAGTTCAAGCCTGTTTTCACTTCCCCCCTGGCTTCTCCTACATCAGACCCTCCCCCGCCTCAGATCATCAACGGTGGTCCTGCTTACACCGTCCACCCGATCCTGGACTCGTGACGCTGTGGTCGGGGCACCCAGTACCTCGTCGACTGGGAGGGCTACATCCCGGAAGAGCGGTCCTGGGTTCCTGAACGGTTTATCCTAGACCCAGCTCTCATCCAGGACTACCGATCGCAGGGTATCCTCATGTCAAGGTCAAGGGGAATGAGCATGTCACGGTATATAAACAGGAAGTGGGAGCTTCCTCTTTGCTCTGTCATTTGAGTCAGTCGCCCAAACCTGAAGATTGTGAGTACTTTCTCCCTGATTGTGAATGTTAGTTCCTGGTGGGAACTTATCTCTGTGTTTAGAGCATTCATAGATCAAAGTGCGTGATTAACCTGCTCTCTCGCTACACTCCGTGCTTGAGCACTCCCGTCATGCTACAAGGGTGAATCTTCGCAGGTAAGTCTATTGTCACATTAATACCTTGTGAAAACCACAAGCTTAAATAAAGCATTGCTCTTATATGTTATTGCTTGGGTTCTACTGTAATAGAAAATAAGCCTGATCCTCCAGTGCCACTGTCCCCAAGTGACCTTTCTGCATTTCTCTTTCTGGTAAGAAGCATATCCTTCTCACAGATACATCACTGTGACTGCTTTACAGCCTTGGTGAAGAGTTGTGCACTAATAGATGTGCAGTCTAATACCTTTATGGACACTGAATGGTAATGTGAAGCCCATTCATACATCTTGAAGAAGAAATGATCTATATTCTTAGAAGTGATGAATGATACCCTTGGCATCATTCATTAAACACAATAAATGTGATTCAGTTACTTACGATAAATAGCTGTGGAATCTCGATGCAAACATTCTGTTCAAAGCCATTTCGTATTATGAGGTCAGGATTCATTTTATACTGCACAGGTTAAAATGTGCTCATTTATGTGAGATCTAAGCCTATACTGAATTACATACTCATACTCAGATCAGCCCATGCCCAAAAAAACTATTTAACATCAAGTAAATAACACATTCAGTGATGTTTTGTAAGGTAACAAATGTAGCGCTTATATGCAATGATATATCCATCGCAATGTTGTTGTCTGTGAACATTTTGAAATCACAGAAAGGAAAATTCAGAACCAAATTTGAATCTGCATCCAACCCTTGCAAACTCTTTGCCAACTTTTCATCCTTTCTCAAGTCACCTTCTTTCCCTGTGTCTCCAGCTGTCTTGCCAGAAGACTTCACAAATTTCTTCGATGAGAAGATCTACAATATTAGAAGATCCTTTCCTCCAACCACCACGCAACCCGCCACACAGAGACCAGGCCATGCTGCGCAGTTTGATGGCTTCTCATCGCTCTCTCCTAATGTGCAGTAACTTGAACAAGGGACGCTGATTTAAGTTTAGCTTTACAGGTTTAAGAAACTGATGTCTGCTAAATGCTGCAAATGTAAATGTAAATACTAACACATTTTCACAATAATCCCATGTGAATGCAAGCAAATAAACCTCTTGAGGATTCATTATGTGTTTCATTTATTTTGTCATGCATACATAATGAAGAGCTGTTTGTTCATTTGATGCTTACATCTGCATTAGATTGTCCAAACTATTTTGGCCTCACTGAGCTTTGTGGTCTGAGGCCCAACTGGGACTCTGGCCGTCAGACGCCCCAGGCTGTCAGAAATCATTCGGCTTTGCCCGCAGCGGCCTGAACAGCAATTCATTTCTGGTTCAAACAAAGGATATGCAAAGTAACATAGCAGTGATATTATGAACAGGGATGGGTAGAAATGCATGAACATGCCTTTTACAATAGGATACCTCATATCTTAAATACAGCATATCACATGAACTGTACTGTATTTTTATAATTAAGAAACACTTTTTCTGACAGCAAAAAATCACTTTGCATTCAATCTACCAGCCTGTTTGATCTATTCCCCTTACCACTACACTGCTTCAGTGGACAATTTAGGAGCAGCTTTTCTCTACTTAACGAGACATAACATAGACCTGCTAACACAACCAGTCAAAAGACACAAAATTCTGATTGTCCCTGTGATCGTACACATGACTGTCAGATTTAAAGGAACCATCAGCCTAATACTAACTAAAAAATCATTATTGAATTTTATTATTAGGTTATTACTTGGTGTTTGGTAATGGGGGACCCAAGTCTTTCATAAGCAGACAGCCAATAGCACCTTAAGTAATTAATAAATCATTTGAGTGTTAACCATTAATTAATCAGGAAGTCATTCATAATTAAACTGTGCTACAAATGAGTGCGGAGGTTTCAGAGGTGCGACACACAAGCTGCCATTGGTTCAGCTCAACCAGCTTGTTGTTTTCCTGCCTCTCTTTCATGTCTCTCTGTCACATGATGTCATGGGTGCGGCAACTGGGACACACATGAGTTTTGGGATCTGGTGAAAACAGGATAACAAACAGTAAACACACAGGGCAAATGGAGATGGAGCCCTGGTTTGTGTTACAAAAAGTGCAATGACCCACAAAGTAGCACATACAGGAATAAGACAGACAATTCTCTCATAATAATAATATATCATATATCCAGGAGTCATTCATGCAATGATTATTAAACCGTGCCATAAATGAGCATAAATGATTCAGAAGGGCAGAGTATAAACTTTCAAAATGATGAGCCTTGCCTTGTTGTTTTCCTGCTTTTCCCTCATGTCTCTGTTACGTGGCATCATGGGTGTGGTGACTGGGAGACACATGCAGGAGTTTAGGGGTCTGGTTTTAATGTGAAAACGGTTACAAACAGGAAACATATACAGCAAATGGAGATGGGGCACTAATTTGTGCAGCAAAGGGTCACAAAACAGAAACTTAAGAGCAAAGGCCCTCACAGTGGCACACACAGGAATAAGACTAGCAAAGGATCTTTTAGTAACACGTCTGGGAATCAAACTAAAATCTTTTCAAGGGTATATACAATGCTCATGCAGGTAAGGCCACCTCAAGACCAGGGGTCAGCTACACCTACCTCCTGAGTGAGTCCTACACAAAACAACCACACAAGGTACTCAGGGTTCACCGAGGTCAAGGCCATCAGATTGAATAGGAGAGCCCCCTTACACGTGCCCCTGCTGAGGCTTGTGCCAAGCACGCAAACAAACTTCCACGCAAGGCCCATCCAGAATCTTGCAGGAGGGGTAGGACAAGGCAAGCCTGAAAACCAGCAAGGTCCTAAAGGACAGCAGATAAAGGAGGCTCTTACCAGCAGTAGAGGCAGGCCATGTGGCCCTGAACAGCAGCGTCAGTGTGAACCAAACATGCAATGCCCCAGCAGGTAGCAAACCTTCACCACATTGGGGACCTTCATTAATATACAGGTGCACGAGACAGGCATAATAGAACCAGAAACCAGAACTACAAAGGAAACCCAGACCTGCAAACACACTTTCAGAAGTTGTGGGCAACAACAAACATTAGTTGGCAATGGGATCAATGGTTGTGATCTTGAAGCAGGTGGCAATGGTGCTCTGGCTGAGGGTAAATTTGAAAATGGAGGTGAGAAATCCGCCAGCTCATTGGCACATGCTTTAAGGAACCACCCAGGGATGTTGACTAGTCCTGCTGCCTTGCAGGTTTTGACCTTCCTCAGTGCTTTTTGCAGCTGGTCTGTGGAAACTGTTGGGGGGAGGGAGGTCAGGCGGTTTGGGCGGTCTGGAAGGTCTCAGAGGTCCGAGAGGTCTTGGAGGTCTGCGTGTGTGTATACCTCCTTTCTGTTATATGGCTGGGTTCTCAAACTGGGTTTAGAACATGGTGAAATCATCCAGCAGCCTGCATGATGAGCTGATGCTGCTGGTGGTGGCCCTATATGTGCTGCAGGCATTGCCAAATCTGCCGTGGGTCAGCAGAAGTACAAAAGCCACCCAGCGTCTCCTTGGCTGCAGTGATGGCTTTCCTCACTGCGTACTTTGCACCCTTTTACTCCGTCTCTTTGCCTGATCTGAATACAAGAGTACACAGCATGTGTCGTACCTGACTGTTGATCCAGACCTTCAGGTCCAAAATTGCAAAATAGTTTATTTTTCAGTGCACAACCATTGAAAATGTATATGGTGGAATCAGCAAGCTACTGTTTATTGTAAGAACTGCCCCTTGTTAGATAATGTTTAATTACAGTTGAATATAATGTTTAATTTACTGGTAAAATATTTAACCTATGCTATTAAAACAACACCAACGTTTAACACAAACAGTAACTGTAGAAATTTGTGAACAAACTGATGAAAATGTGGCAGCCTACACTGGCAATTAATTAAAAGCTGGGGAAGCTGGTGGTCTGGAATGTTAGGAAGTTGCCCCTGCAATTGGAAGGTCTTGGGTTCAAATGCCAGGACTGCCCGTGGCACCTCTGCAGTACCCTTGAGCGAAAAACCATCCTAACACAGAGATTCTCATGTGCTGCATCGCTGGCTGGCCACTGCGTCACTTGGTGAATGGGTTAAAGAGAAAGAATTTCACACTGTTTGTGGTGGTGTGTTCACACGTGACTAAAGCGCCCAATTTTCATGTCTCCCACCTTGTGCCGGTTCAGGCTTCATGCTGACCTCAGCAAGCCTGGGCAAATGACCCCTCAGGGAATAAATGTACAATTTTGCATGCATGTGATTACACCGCTCTGATGAATTTTTGTAGCATTTCTAAACTTCAAAAAGTTAAACTGCAAAAACACAAAAGCAAGGCAAAAACAGAAAGCAAATTAACCTTATCAAACAAAAAAAATTCCAGTTTGTATTTGACATATCATTTGAAATACATTTATTACATTGTGCTCAGCCCTGCTATTGAAGTAATCCTCTTACACCAAACTTGGTCTGGTTTTCTAGTGATAACTGACACTGGATGCCTCGAAAGAAACCATGATCTTGCTTTTCTGTAGTAAACAGTGACTCAAATGCAGATAAGACGAAAGGATGCAGGCTTTAAAAGCCCACCTCGAGGGTAGAAATTACAGTGCTGACAAACTGCCTTTTCGCTCACCCTACACTTTCACTGTTCATGGGTGGTGAGGTTTAGAGTGAAATACTGTCTGCACACACAACCACTGTGTCTCCGACGCGAGTTGGAAAACCAGAGATGTGCTACACAAGACCAGATCATTCCCAGCGTGTCTTTAGTGGTCTGGGTCTGATCTGAGAGACGCACTGGACTGGAATTGCTCGTGTTTGGTGAAAGCTGGCTTGGATCGTGCACCAGCTGATGATTGACAGGCGCTCCAACCATTGAATGTATTTGATGTGCAGAGCGGGAGAGTAAGCTCATCCAATAGAAGGCGTCTTCCCGACAGAGGAGGCGGGTCTTGTCCCTGGTGCTGTTTGGTTGAGCTGGTGCGTGTGTGTGGGGGGGAGAGATCTGTTACAGTGGGAGCTGTAAATCAGACAGGGCTGCAGTAACGGAGCTCACATTCGATACTCTGTTTCAAAGTCTTCTCGTCGAGTGACACCGTCCTAGTCTCCCGTTTTTGGGGAAGAGTCGAGTCATTGAACCAGCGAGGAACTACACCGGCTCGATTTTTTGAAAGAGAGACAGAGTGAGAAAGCGAGCGAGCGAGAGAGAGAGAAAAAAACCCCAACACATTAGACTGGAAATGTCTGAAAACAAACCGAATGATGAGGCGAAGTTATCTACGACGGATAGAGTTATTAAATGTGAGTATATTGCATGCAGAACAGGACTGGGGAAAGGGTGCACTTTAAAGTCTGCAAAGAAACAAGAACAACAACAAAACAATCCTTCTGAACGTTGTATGTATGTATGTTTGACTGTGTGTGTGTGTGTGTGTGTGTGTGTGTGTGCGCGCGTGCGTGCAGTAGAAAGTCGTTGGTGTGGTCCCTCTCTGCTGAGGAAAAGGGTGTTAGCCGGCTGTGCTGGTTAAAGTAGGAAGTAAATTAAGCCAGTTAATACCGAGTTAACTGCGTGTCTGTCGTCCAGATCCAGCCCACATATTCATCTGAATTTCGCCACATTGTAGCCACAGACTTAGGCTCAGTAATGCCACCGTTTTGTTGTGGAAATTGAGTATTACAGTGTAGCAAACGTCTGTTTGTTTTCCTTCGGACGTCACTCTAAACGTTATTCGACACTGGAGGAAAACACTCTTGCACAATGCATGGGTACAGTTTGCTTGCTTTTACAGAACCAGTGGTGGATAGCAGCCAAACTACGTCCCTTTTACTCGGTGGTGGTATCTCGTCTGCATTTGGACCACTGTGGACATCCTGCAGGTTGTGACAGGTTGTGATCCATGTTGTTTGGACAGAGTCTCTTGCAGGGAAGACTCCCTTCTCCCTGTATGTCACTTCGAGGCGCTGGTAGAATGGAAATAGTGGCCTTCTTTGTTGGTTGTTTTTTCCCCTCCCAACTATAAAAGCACAAGTGCATTCTTCTATTGCACCCAAGTTGTTTTGAGAATCTTTTCAGAAGAATTAATAACCTTTTGTACTGATTACTGAGTGGTGTTGACTAACAGGGCTGTGCCCAGGCTAAAACAGAGGGCTGGAGTTCTGTACTTTTTCAGTTTTTTTATTTTACCTATTTTTTTAGTTTTGCTAATATATTTACATCCCATGTATAGACTCTGTTCCAATTCAGATGGGTTCGCCTGCCCAAGATAGAGAAGGTTTTCAAAGTCTCCAGTACTTAACAGCTGTGTCCACATGACAATATCAGTGATCCCTCTGCCTTAAGGACATACCCTCCTAATAGTATCCCAGTCTGATTTTTCAGCAGGCCCTGCTGAATAAGTGTGCTCTTCCGATATGAATTGATTACTCTCATAAAGAAGCCCTGGAGCTCTGATAAGTCACTTACCCTCATTCATTCCATCAGCTACATCTCTTAGTAAGGCGCTGTGAAGAGCAATTTCCTCTCGCTGGCCATGGGGATGCGAAAGGAGAAGGCTTGGAGTGCCTTCGGAAGGAGTCCAGGCTTAAATATTTTACGAGATCATGGCACAATGTATCAACTTGATGGGGGAAATCTGTGTAATGGGTGCAGGGCTCCAGTAGCCCAGAGTGCTTAGCTGTGGTTGAAGGCTCTAAGGGGAGGAAAAGAAATGCTATGTTTTCTTTCCCACCTCATTAGCTGGGCTTGGTGTAATCTGCTGCTGTGTGGTATATAGGGGGGAATGGAAGCCATTTTGCTTTTCTTTTAAGAAAAATGACTGCTTAGTGAAGAGGGACTGGTATAATGTGGATATTGGTGGTGCGTGATTGTGCATGGCATGCGCCGTTCACCTCCAACCATACTCCAGAATAAACCGAAGCGCCTGGAATATAGATATTGTAGCTTTAACAAATATTTTCACGTGTTTTATTTGTATCTTAAAATGGAATTGTACCTTCTATTTTTTTTATTGATCTTACAAAAACAACTGGAGTTAATGGGGGTGGGGGGTGCAGGTTCATTTGAGAAAAATGCTGCATCACTATTGGTACATTACAATGCACTGTTTATTCAGCTGCCAGAGAAGCCTCTCACTTGTTTACCCGTCTTGTCTCCTATATCTACAACACTGACTGTCTCTCTAGATCTCTGTATGTCTATTGCTGGCTGCTCTCTGGCTTTACCATATCCCAACTGTTTACAAACCACTGCTTCTACTATATGCAGGCAAAATGTCTGGTCCATTGTTTTTATCTTCCTTTGCATATGTATGGAGTTGTTTTATCCCCAGCAAGGCTGCAGGGATGGTTTCAGTCAGCTTTCTTTTTTCTGCAGTTTGGCATTGCAAGGGAGAGATTTCTTTAGTAGCTTCTCAGCGCACACAGCTGAATTGCCGTACTGTATTATCTGTCAATCTAGCCGCGCTGTGGAGGGCTGGAGTGTTCACTAAAGTGTCCTTCATTTTTAAATGATCCTAGCAAGGCAAAGCTGTTATGTAATGCCTCGGCCTGTGAGTTTTTTTCCAGCCTCCCTTTCGAAGAAAAGACCCACTCCGTATGCTAATGGTGCATTTATGTGGTCAGAGAGAGAGAGAGAGAGAGAGAGAGACAGACAGACAGACAGAGACAGGAGAGAGAAAGGCAGACATAGTGGCCAAAATAAAGGATAACCGGATGACAACACCGATGGACAAGTAGACTGGCAGTTGGTAAACCTCTCCATCTTGGTCTTCAGGTGTGGCCCACTAAAAGCTGGATTACATTCATTACGTTCAAGCCTGTTGTTCACTCAGATATAATGTGTTTGCTCTCTGTGGAAGGGTAGATATTACTGCAGGGCAGCCAGGTCCCACTCTGGATAGTGGATTTGATTTATTATTGAGCTTCAGTGCAAACAGATCAGGGTTCGGTTTCAAATGGACCAGGCCATAGATGAACTGAGATGTCAGCATCACAAGCTGTGTGTATTTATTAGTGCAGTTTCTTATGAATGTCAGCTAATTTGGATGATTTCATATAGTTTGATAATCACTTTGTGTATAAAATGTACTGAAACCAGAGAAAAAACACATACATCCTTATAGGAGATGAATAATATGTAACATTTTGTGTTCTTTTAGTTTTTCTAGCAGTATGGCTGTATTTAAATTCATCCTATGAATATAATCTCCTCACACTAATGCAGTATTTTTGCTTCTGTAAACATCTGGTAGTTATGCATTTTCGAGCTGTATTGGAGTGCAGTAGTGCGTACTTGGACTCAAGAAGGATGCAGTAATTGCACTGACTGAAGTACAGAAGTCTGAATCCCAGTTGTGCTTCATGCCTGTGCTCATCTTGGGAATTAGACCTGTACTGGGAGAGTAATGTGGAGAAATGTATTCATTTAATTATTTAATTGGAAAAGCGCAAACATCTTAATTACCTCTCTCTATCGGCAAGCTGTGAGTACGAAGGGATCAGTTAGTGATCCAGTCAACTTAATCCAAATAATCAAATGCGATTAGAGTGCCACGTACTTTGTAGCTCAACTTGAATTAATCAGATGAGCTGCTTTTTTTTCTTTCTCTCAATGGGAGTCCTGCTGAAAGGCACCAGGGAGCCATTGTCTGTGTATTTCACACTGCAACTGTAGACTGATAGCATGTGACATTTGACTTTTGAAGAAAGGCCCCGGCACAGTGCTGAGCGAGGAGGTGGCGGCCATGGTCGTGCGCGATCCCTGCTGAGTCATTTTTAGAAACAGAACTTTGAAGTAACACCACATACTTCAGCACTGAGCTTTCCTCAGACACCTGGAGAGAGAGAAACCCCTCTTGTTTACTGTTCTGTACTGTATCTTGTATGTATATAAATGTGTATTGCACTACAGCACACCCTTATGCACACACACAAACATACATGCATACATACACACACACACACACAAATGATGGCTGTGCAACTTTGCACGGTTCTGATTTTTAAAAAGGCAGTTTAAGCCGATTAATAAACTTAATGAACACTGAGTTCATTCCCGCAGTTTTAAAATCCGAAACCGGGTTTAATGTGAGCCTGACAGCTTTTCTTATATTACCTACAGTCGGTGAATGTTAAGAATAGATTTTTATTTGGCTTTTCAGTCTCCTTTATCAGGCATGACCTTTTATTCCAATATTTCATTGTGTAAATGAGGCAGTTTTCTTTGCTTCAGACATTTTTCTTTTGCATGAATTTGTCTTTTTTTTCCCCATGGTAATTATCCAAACATACCGATTGTAGTTCTGAGCACCTCTGAGGTGGATGGACAAAAATGCCTTCTATTTGAAAAGCAAGTGTGAGTGTTTCATGACTGAACTTGCAGGATGCACCATTGTGGAGGTAGTTCGTGTGCAGTGGAGTTGACTCATGCATGCTAGCGAGCGCATTCAGGTGGGCAGGCATTTACACAGCTTTATGCTCGATGACAGGACAGTTTCTCAGCATGGCATGTCGCAGCGTGTTTGGGTGTGGAGAGTGGTAAGAGTGGTGCTGCTGAGAGTTTGTAACAATGCCACTTCTGTCAAGAGCTGAGGGAGAAAACGAGAAGAGCGGGGGAATCTCCCTGTCAGTGGCTTGGAGGAGAATAAACTTGTGAAAGGCCGGAGAGAAGAATGCAATGAAAGAGAGGAGTGGAAAGCCGTGTTGAACAGCGAAGGCAGTAGCTCAGCTTTGCTGTGTTTATTTTAAACCTCTCTCATACTGACTGGGTAGTAGAGGTGGGCATTAAGACATGTTATCATAATCAAGTTAAATTGCCTTACAGTACCATGTGTTGTGGATAATGGAATAGGATTTTATTCTCACAAATATTGGTTAGGAACAATGCAACAATATGTGCACAATACTTGTATCGTATTGCAGGAAATCCTATCATTTTGTCATGACTATCAAATTTCCAGCCACTCTGTAAGACAGTACTATATCATAGTGTATAGAATGGAGAATTATTTTATTACAGTGTAGCCAGTCAATACACAACCAGTTGTAGTGACTGAATAGTAACAAGTAGCTGATGTCAGTCTATTACTCCCTTACCAGGGCTGTAACAGTACACCAAAATGTAGATATCGCAGTGAGTAAGCGGGATAGACTCATGGAGATAAATTGATAATAAGAATTTAGTTAGATCAAGCTGCATTGATTGAACACTAAATATTGCAAACTATCATCCCCAGTCAATTACCCACTGCTGCATTTGTTCTATATCATAGATTTTGACACAACTGAAGTCATTTTTCATTCCAATTAAAAAAAATATTGAGAACAGTGAATTGTGTGCTCAGCAGCATTAATACATTCAAAACAAGAGCTGAATATTTACTACCACCTCCCCTCAATTTTAAATTGTTCTTATTTTCTTATTGTTTTTATCATTAAAACCCCACAATTTTTTATTTTTCTTATTGTTTTTATCAGTTATAAAAAAAACCACACAATTTTCTTGTTAACAGACCTCACAAAAACATGACATATCTTTAAGTGCCATGATTTTATAGGGGTACCCTCTGAAAACAGTCATCCTCGGAGCCTGACCAAATCAGAACAGTATTCTCTGAGCTCAGGCACAAGCTGGCGGTGGCAGGACACCATGCTGAACACACAGTGCACTTTTTGTTTTCTTCTCCCACTCAGACTAGCTCCTCACTTGCTCACGCTCAAGTGGAGTAGCAGAATGTGATCCGTCTTTCATCCTGTTCTTGACCTCAGACAGAATTGGTGAGGACTTTCCCGGAGGCGCTGCATGACCAGCCCAGGGGCGCTTTAGGGAGAGGAGGTAGTGTCCATCTGTTCAGCCTGGCGCTGCACAGGGAGAGCCGGAGTGTGACAGAAATATGGACATACACATGCAGGCTGTGCACAGTCACAAAAGACAAAGCGGCCTGTCAAAAATACAAAGAACCTCCCAGGCGCCTTTTCTGCCGTTGGTTCCTCACCAGTGTCGTTTTGTTGTTGTTTTTCTTGTTGCCGTCGAGGTTGCCACACAAAGTCCTTTTCAAAGCTTCTGTGTAAATCAGAGGACTTCTAACGTCTTTTGATCCACAGAAGCATGTTAATATTTGGTTGAAAGTACGTTTTTAAGCAGAATCTATCACTCCTAATATGATGAGGGGGATGAAATTTACACTTGAGGAGACAAACATTTCATGCAAAGTGCGTGTCTTGCTAACTAGCAAGTTGCATGCATCGCAGCTTTTTCTGTAAACTAACGTTACTCATGACCCTTATTCTAATTAATTTAGTGTTTAGGCTAATTGATAAGTATTTGATTTAAAACTGCTTTTCAGTTTAATAGAAGCTGTTAGATATGAAGTTAACACTATATTATGTGAAATGTGGTTCTTACTTAAGAACAATGCTCTTAAAATTACATAAAACAAAATTTTAATGGCCTTAATAGCAAGTTGGGTACATGTATTAGCTTAAATTGTATGTGCATTTTCTGTGCATGGTTATAAAAATAATGTTATTATAATTATTCTTAGAGTTACCGTATTTTTTGCCATATAAGACACAAATTGACTGTAATTATTAAAATTTTATACGTGGGCCGTTATAACACACGCTCTGAACTGTGGGTGCATTTATAAACTGACACCTCGCACTGCTGGAGCTCTGAGGAACTCAAATGCTGTATCATGCGGCAATATCGGGCTGTTTGGGTTCGAGCAGAGAATCTAAAGTCTAATTCACAGTGCCGTACAATGGCCGAAAGTTTTGGGACGTAACATCGTTCAACTCTAAGGTCGAGTGTCCTTTACTTTTTTCTCCCCTCTCTATCGCACAGGAAATAATGTCTCGTCTCGTTTTAGTCAACGAAAATGAAGACACTTTAGCACAGTTTTTATCTTGCAAACCACATTCTCGTAGTCTCGTTCCTGTTCGGCAAAAAATATATATTATAGATTTCGTTTTGTTATCGTCACATGACCAGGATTAACATCGCGCCTTGTCTTGTTTTTGTCCCGTGAAAATTGTTAGTTGACAAACATAATTCGTCATAATTTTCATTGATGAAAACAACACTAGTTGACATGGTGCCCAGGCAGCACGTGGTTAGACTGTCGGGAGAGGGGACCAGGCGCTCTATAGGAGGGAGAGGGAAGCCCGAACACACACAGCCTGGCCGTGCAGGGAGGGTCAGAGAAGTCTTCCCAGCCCTCAGCACATGCCACAAATCCAGCCTGCAGCCCACACTTCATAAAAAGAGGACTGCGAGCAGCACCACACAAAGTTAGGTGCAGTTTTAATGCAGGCAAAATGTGTATTCCCTTAAAAACTGCCCTGCAGTTACAAGAGTATTCAATGTGGCGGCTGATTAATGAATACACACAGTCAAACAACCCAGCAGAATGCATGGCATTCAGGTACAAAATGAAGGGTTAATGTTGCATGCTCGTCCATTTTTGTCCACCATTGGCCTTGAGAGAGAGGGACACACACAGATGGACAGTAGTGCATAAACAATTGCTAAGACACAACAAGGACAGATGGGATTCATTAAACACATAGGTCTGTTTTCATGGACAACCGATTTAAGACTGATTCACTATTGCTTTTAGCTTTTTAGTCTAGCCATTAGATAAAACTTGCTAATTAGATTTGGCTTAGGCTTGAGTGAAAAGTAGAATTCAGTCTAGGTGAACCTGTCACAGTTTTAAACTTTCAGACAATTATTCAATTATAAATAAATGTAGTTATTCTTTTAAAGGCCTTAGGTGTCAAAATTAGCTGTTTACCTATTTTACTTCCCAACCCACATCTGAAAACAGACACAGTACAAGCTCAAATAAACAAACGTTTCTCCTCACTGCCCTCAGAAACATCTTTCAGCACCAGCTTTTAACTGTAATTTGTAATACCACTGATGAGACTCAGATAAATGCATTTTTTGTGTATTTGCCACAGGCCAACACATGAAAACACACTAATTTCACTTTCTATTCGAGATGATGTAAACTTAAGATATTGAAAGCTAGCAGTGTTGCTCGAACATGTGTGATTGATTATTGGTTAATAATTGTTACAAGGCCTAATCGCTGTCTGGGAGTCAAGTTTTGCTGATAAACAATACAAAAAAATAAAATGCACTATAGTATTTATATAATGAATTTTTATTTATATTTTCAAAATATTGTGCTATCGTAGATTGTATTTCACTCATAGGCAATTTTACTTGCTTTGTAATGTTTTATAATATCCTCCCTACATACTTAGAAATATTAAAGGATCCATATGATTTGGTACCTTTCTTTCTTTCTTTTTTGGATCATCTGTGGATTGCATGCCACCGTGTGTATTTAGCCTGTTTGGTTTGTGCCAAAGCTGTGTGTTGGCATCAGTTGCTGAAGTTTTGCATGGATCATGACATTATTGAATAAAATACACACACATGCACACACTCGTACACATGCACCCTTATGCTCGTTAATACGACATTAGTGAGTGAGACTGCGGCCCTCCACAAGCTTTTATTAGATTATTCCCGCATTAGCTTAGCGCAGGTTGCGGATTTGGGACAGAGAAAAGCGGCTAACCTGCTCAGCTTATGGCCCATATAAGTGGATCAGAGGAGCTTGACTTCAGGGAATGTAATGGAATCCGCCTCTCAGCGTTAGCTAGCATACTCGTCTGCAGCTCTAGATGCTAATTCTGGGGGAACAGGACTCCATGCAAATGACTCCAAAGGAAGCTGGCTTCAGAGTTGGTGAGTGTCAGAAGACTAGCCGTTTTTAACGGCCTGCACTGTTTTGCTCAGCTTAACTTCATGCAAATTTTTTCAAGGGAAGCTAGGCCCAAACAAAGCATCGTGAAACACGGCATTGGTTGTTGTTGTTTGTGGGCCCTGACATTGTGCAAGACCAGATACACAATGCCGTGTCTGTGTGTGTAAGGTAACCACCACCCCCAACTGGGAACCATCCATAAAGAGAGTCCAATCACAGACTGTAATCTACAATGGTCTCTATAGAGAATCATTTCAAAGGGAGAGAAAAGATATAAAGACATTCAGTCTTGTCATTTACTGTATCAGCAATTTGGAAAGTAAGAAGAATAGAGAGATGTGTGTGTATGTGTGTGTATGTGTGTGTATGTGTGTGTATGTGTGTGTATGTGTGTGTATGTGTGTGTATGTGTG
>JBBKCR010000012.1:12543294-12555229 GCA_037577295.1 Ladigesia roloffi | reverse complement strand
GTGTGTGTGTGTGTGTGTGTGTGTGTGTGTGTGTGTGTGTGTGCGTGTGCGTGTGCGTGTGCGTGTGCGTGCGCGTGTGCGTGTGCGTGTGCGTGCGTGCGTGTGTGTGCGCGTGCGTGTGTGCGCATGTGTGTGTGTGTGTGTGTGTGTGCGCGTGTGTGTGCGTGTGAGCGTGTGTGTGTGCGTGTGTGTGTGTGTGCGTGTGTGAGCGTGTGTTTGTGCGCTCAAACGTTGGCAGTTGTCCAGGCTTGGCATGCGGTGGTCCCGCAGAGCTGCAGGATATAGACCCATGCACAGTTAGTCAGCATTTTCAGGGAGAGAGAGAGAGAGAGAGAGAGAGAGAGAGTGAGTGGGTGTTTGGTCATTTTACCCATGCTGCACTTTCTCTCGTCCTCTCAGTGATGAAAAAGTGAAGATGGATCAGTCACTGCACACACACACACAAACACAGACCCACTAGTGTGATTATGTTCAGTGTCTGTTGCCAGTGTATTTGCAGGGTTGATTTTGTGTACCTCTTTAGCCATGTGTGTGTTTTCTGGCTGCATAGTGTTTGGTATGTTCTTATTACGTTTGTCATATTTCAGAGTCGTCAGAAAAGTAGGCACTATGCACACTTAGCATTTAATTTTTTAAAAGACTAAAAGAAATCTGTCAAACTAGAAAAAAGCCGAAAGATTGGGTTGCAGGTACAAGCTCAAAACTTGTCTTTCCGAGATGGCCGCCTTCAAAGAAATGCTCTCTTTTGTTTTGACAAGCTCAGTTATTCTTAGCTTCTTCAGTTGTTTTGCCTTGCTGCCTACTAATCTTTCTCTAGCTTTAATATCTGATCCAAGCTTTGGTAATGTGAAGGTAATGAGTTTAAAATAGCTTTGCTTTGCATTACATCGGGAGAAAAAACACACTTCTCTACCCCTGTTTTAGTGGAAGGATGGAAATAAATCGTCATTGCAAGGTAGTGTATTGCAGCAACAAAGCTGCAGTATTGCCATTGTGCTTTAATCCATGTATCGTTTTTTTTAACATTTTCCCGCAATACTTGTGCTAACATGCTGTGCAGCCAGTCCCATTACACTATGCTACTGAGCTCATTTGCTCGCGTTAGTGTACTCTGGTGCAACACTGTTGGAGGGTTTCGTTGTTCAAAGCAGGGTTCATTCCCGACCTGCATCCCTGTTTACTCTTTCGAAAAATCAATTCCCATTAAACAGCAATGGTGCATTTTGTTTGCATTGCCACAATGTTACCCTGCCATCACCCACAGCACTGGTTGCGCCAGCACAACTTGAATGCATTAATTTAAGGCTGATTGAAGAGGATGTGCTGGGTGGAGGATGATGGGGATAAATCCAAATGAAGTCAGACCGTGGTATGCGTCAAGATTGATGGCTGATCGACCGCTGCTGTAAATCCAGCGGCGGGGGCGGGACGTCCGCCATATCCGTCACTCTCCAGGGTTGCCAGATTACGCCCCCCAGCTGTCCGTCAGTCTCTGACCCTGCATGCCTCAGCTCTGCCCATGCGGAATGGGTCAATAAGGCAACCCCCCCTGCCAAAGCACAAGCAGTCCTGCGACAAAGTACGGAGAAATGGAAGCCATAAATAAGCGGTTCTGCCGGGTTTGCCTTGTCGTGGCTAATGAACAACTAGCCAGTGTTTTGGTTTCGGTGTGGAGGAGCATAGCAAGAATCAGCAGGGGTAATGGCCAGCGTCCCTGCCAGCACGCTGAGCTCATTCCAAGCATTGATTAAAGCATGGAGGGTTCCTCCATCTGTCAATGGCACAGCAGTGGGGGATTCCAGATAAGAGATGACTCTGATGCTGGTCCAGCACTGGCAACAGAAGTAGGAAATTTGGTTGTGGTTAGATGTTGGGCAGAATAGCAGTATTCTTCATTACCATAAAATGGCCCCCTGGATATCATCAGTACCTAAAAGCACTTGCTTGTTTAATATAAAACATGAAATATATAGTACAGTTTAAATTAATTTAGTGATATGTGCAATAATTATCACTGTATTCAAAATTTTAGGAAGTATTTTTAAGTAAGGAACAGTATTCTATTTCAGCACATCCAGTCTTAAATATTGTGATTCATCAGTAATTGTAAAATAACATCATGGTAACGTCTTGTATCTTTATCAGAATCAGAATCACTTTTAATGGCCAAGTATACTTGCATATACAAGGAATATATGAAAGTATACTTTGTCATTAAAACTGATTCTGATTCTGATAAATATCCCCTACCCTGATTACAAGTGGACCATTGCAAGCTTAATATTGCTTACCTGTCCAAGCTTCGCCCGCACACGCGTACTTTTGTAGCGACGGTTGTAATGTCAGACTACTTTATTCTGTTTAGCTTTTCTATATTTGTTTTGTGCTCAGCAATGTTCTCAGTATGCCTGGAAACGTACCTGCTTAGTACTTTGAGTGTTTATAGCTATGAATCATGTTTGATTTTTACTCTTTCCTGGAAGAAGATAAATAATTTTAAGTCGCATACATTTGAAAATAATCTTTATTTTTCTTATACCTGATCTATGTTCTTTATGGAACAAAACAGTGTTTGGGTGGACTCAGGAGCCACCTTGTGGTTGTTTTCAATATTGCATTTTTTGTTTGTTTGTTAGTTTTGTTTTTTTTATAGATGAGTCCGTGGTGCCATAGACTGGCTAATTGTATACTGCCATGTGAGTTAGATTCTGTAGGTTGTATAGCAGATGCTGTACACGATAACTGAGGAAAGTTTGATGTTAAGTGGAGACATGCCCTTGGGTCTTTCCGCCTGGCTTGCAGTTGACAGCTGGCCTACCCACCGCAACACATGACAACCTGCTATTCTCACTCGAGAATGAGACTCTGGGACAGGGGAAAGTCCCTCCCGGCGAGCTGGAGAGTTTGGTGTCAGCTTTCATTATCTGGGGCAAGGAGGAGTTGCTGCCACTACGCCATTCTCAATAGCCTTAGATCGAGAGTAACCTTGACTCATACAGATAGGATTTCTAGATGTTGTTGAATTAGTATGCTTAGCCCTTTATTGGAGAGGCAAAAAAGTGTCTAATGTCTAGTATTTCGTTTTTCAGTCTGCACTTCTCCTTCAACAACAAGATTTCTTAATGCTTTTGTCACATTTATATTGATTCATACGATTATAAGCTTAAAAGCTCAGAAGGTAATACAGTCTAATTTTTTCTGTTATCATCAACTAATATTTAGAGCAAGGAAACGTGAATAAGTATATTATTACTATTACTAGTGTTTATATTATTACTATTTTATGGCATTATTCAATTTATTAATAAGCACAAAGTGATCTAAGTTCTTTTCATGAATAAAAACCAATAAAGGTAGCATCATGTTTCTTTTATTTAGTGATACAGAAGATATGTATTAGCACACACAAATCTTTTGTTCCACTTGGTAGTACAGTTTGCAGTGACCCATGTTGATGCAAGTGCCAAACACTAGCTTTATTAACGTATCATTTGGCAAGGCATTAGGTAAGACCCGATTAAGCTTCCCGTAAAGGCTTCCTAGATAAAACTGTTTAGTCAGAGTTTTGGCCATGTGTCTCTGAAGGAATTTCTCCCGCTTTCAGCCTCTACAAGTGAACAAGAGTCATTGTGAGATGGAGGAGTGATCACCAGCATAGTTTTTATGCAGCTACTCCACAAGTGGTCAGCATAACACTTATTAATGGTGTAAACGTGGGTGTGAGTGAGAGAAAGAGATTGAGAGTGTGTAGGCATGAAGAATATTAATGGACACTTTGGAAATTTGTCACGTTTAACTTTCTTCTCTCTGTGCACATAGCTGCTGTGCTGAAATATGAGAATAACGTCATGAACATTCGGCAGTTTAACTGCTCCCCTCACCCCTACTGGCTGCCCAACTTCATGGACGTCTTCACCTGGTCCTTGCCTTTCGTCGGGGAGAAAGGTTTGTTTCCCCTGAACGCAAACACGTTCATTCTTTCAGGTTGCACAATTTGTAACATATACTGAAAAATATTGATGTGCTTCACAGTGCACACTGATCCGATTATGGGACCTGATTAAATACGTGCACTACTCTGACCAATACAATTTCCAACTATTGCATAATACATAAATATTGTTTTACAAAAGTAAGGCTGCAGTTCTATTTTTAACCCTGGTTTAATGATTTTCATCCTGTTTCCGTAAAAAATACCTTTAAGTAATGGCACTTAAACAAAAACTGCCATGTTTGTATTTTTCAAGGTAAATTAATATTGACCTTCATTCTCTAATATCCTTTTAGGGTAGTTTTACTAAAGTGAACATTTGGTAAAAGTGAATATTTTATTTTATTTTCAATTTTCTGTTATAGTTTAATATGGCTGAAAACTATTTTTTTTAAGTTGAAAAAAATGCCTTTGATTCTCATGTCTCCAAACAGATTAACGTTTATTTAAATGTCTTGTTTCTTCACTTACCATTTACTGACTATAGAAAAAAATCTGTAAACTTTGTCACAGACTTATTCAGAAAACACACAGATTAAGGATTGAGATGCACACAAATCACATTGTAATTTGTCAGAAAGCATATTGCATACATTTGTTTATTGCAGCATCCTTGATTAATGTTGGAAAGGTCAATATCACAGTAACATTTAAAGCAATTGATATACTGTGGAGCCTTAAAGCAAAGACTTTACTGTTTAATAGCCCGCTCACAAAGCAGCTATTTATAATACGTTCCCTTTCTACTTGTCTTCAGTCACTGAGATGTTGGTAAACGTACTGAGCATCTGTTCCAATGATGAACTAACCACAGATGAAGAGATTGATGGTAAGGACATGAACACACACACACAGTAAGGCCTTAATCTCCAGTTTTTGTACATTCATGCAAGTATATATATAGCAAATATAATGTGCCTTCGAATTAAAATAACCCATTTCTGGATCACCATAAAGAGATATCCTTTCTCCTCCAGTCACTTCAAGGTATTTTCTTTTATGGTAACTCTTTACTTACAGATCCAGCTAAAGCAGTTATCTGCAACCTTTCTCTGCAAGAATGTCGGCGTATGTGTTAATAACTGAAGTACTAAACCATGAACTGTATGACATGTTTACAAGATATTTTGACCAAAAATGCCATCGGTTAAAAGTAAATGGCCATCTTGATTTTTTACCCCCATAATACTAGTTAGCGCTTCAGTATTAGTTCATTTATTTTTAGTATTATCTGAAATTTCTTCAAACTCTTCTATATATGATGAAGGACTACACCTACAACATATGTGGTGTCTATGGATAAGCTAGAGGGGATCAGTCCTCTCTGATTACATAAATGATTACTGCTTCTCAACTGGTGCAGTTCATTCAAAGGAAATTAATATCTTAAAGTAGTTTTTAGCATTTTGTACAGCTTAAGTGAGCTACTACAGCGACTAATAATGCTGTGAATAATGTTTAAACAACTGTGGATTGTTGGTGAAAATGATCTTAAAATAGAAGAATAAATCCTAAAATTATCAAGAGTTTTGATATAGACTTAGAGCTATAAAGCTGTACAATCTTCACCTGTGACGTACAGAACTATTGCTTTTCGCAAAGGGATGTATGACACTTCTGATATTGTTTTTCATAGCCTCTTTATCTGATCAACTTTGTTTCACTTGTATCATATTTCATGTTGAAACAGGAAGATCTTGTGGAAACCCAGTAGGAGAGCAATAAACACAAGCAGAAGAAGGAACAGGGCTCCAGAGTTTAGTGCTCAGAACAGATAAGAAAACGACAAAAAATCTGCTCAAATTAAACTAGTTTAACTATGTGTTAGCGTGTACACGCCAAGCTTGAATGAGCTCCACTTTTTTAACACTAACACCTCACTATGGTCTTACTGATCCACCTCTCTGTTCTGCTAGAATTTGGTTAATCACAATAATTCTGGGTTATTCAATATTTTTTCTTTTAATTTATTAACTCTCCATTCTGTTTGTTTTGCTCTCCCTCTCACAGCCACTCTTCTTTTTGCATACTTTTTCTAGGTTACTTCACTTCCTGTTGCTTTATCTAATCAATTTCTTTTCTTTTTTCCACAGTTGTTCTGTCAGGCATTTCCTTTCTTTTTGCTCCACGGGTCTCAGTTGCCCTCTCTCTGTCTCTCCTACTCTATTTCTCACTCTCTCTTGCTCTCTTTGGTCTGCCTTTGCTCTCTCTCGCTCTCTCTCTCTCTCTCTCTCTCTCTCTCTCTGTCTTGCTCTTTCTCTCTCCCTTGTCTTGTCTGTACTTTTCCCCCGTCTCGGCTATCCTGTGTCCTTATTTCTATTCCTCTCCATCTTTTTTCACAAATCTCTCACTCTCTCGCTCCCATATTCTTTCCCTCCTTCTCTCTCATGTATCTTTTATTCTGGTTCTCTCTCTCTCAAACTGTCTACCACCTTTTTACATCATCTGTGTTTCAATCTCTTTCTCTTTCTTACATAGTCTTTGTTTCAATCTCTCTCTCTCTCTCTTCCCTTGCTCAGCCATCCACTGATCACTCTTCTGTTCTTTTTCTGTTTTCTTCTGGGGGTGTTTTTGAGAAGGACAACTAATATATACCCCCAAGAAAGGTACCGCCGCCCACATGGCCTGCTGTGTGCACAGTGCAGCCTTGCTTCTTGTTTGTACCTTTCTCTAACGGTTTGAGCAACAACAGGATCAAGCACTTTTTTCTTATAGGCATTCATACTAACACTGCTGACTTTTGTCCACCTAGATAGTTTAATACTAGGTTGAATTATATCAAGGCCGTGTTTGTGTTTGGAGTGCCTGCACTGATTGTTGACACAAATTTAGCCCTCTCGGTAGGTAATGACATTGTAACTGTGTAGGCCAGAATTGACTATATATTAAGAGATGTTACTCAAATAGAACAAGGATGTGATCAAATATGCTATCAAGCTATCACATCGCATAATGTACTGTTCGTCCGTGGAAGTGCCCTCTGATCAGTACAGTTTTGAAAGCTCTCTCTTCCAAATCCATTTTCATGTTCCATTCATTTTCATCTCCTCTAATCTCTCTTGAACCATCTCAACCCTCCCCGGTTAGTCTCTTCAAACTCGGGATTTTATGAACAAACTGCTAAAGGATATTTCAAGATATGTTCCATGTGCTTAAAGATGACACATTTGTTTCATAATGTATTGGTTTAGATGTAAACAAAGTACTATTCCTTAGACAATGGTTGCATGTGAATTGTCCACAGGGGTGATGGGAACTACACATCTGAAGTGTTTAATGCCTGTCAAAGCTGCCATACCTAACATTACTACATGACGTGTTTATATATGGGGGTAATATATTTAGGGCCTGTTCAGATAGTTTTTGATAGCCTTTTGACCTAAAATATTTTTTTTGTGAAGAGAGAGATGAGAATTAGGTGCATGAGGATTGTTTTAAGGCATTAGTTCACAAAGAAAACAATGTTATTGTTTATATTTCAGACATAAAATCTCTATAAAATTACAAACTTGGCTAGGTCCTCCTTCTGAAAGCAGAAAGCTTTGGTAAGGCTGTTGTATTCACTTATGTTTTACCTGTGCCGCTCAACAGGTGTATGAGTTTTGCTCGGTTGATAATACAGGCAGCCCTCGATTGTTAAATTGTTTTTACCCAGTCTCCTTTAAGCTAGCATCTCAATTAAACCAAACAGTGTTATTAATTTGAGTGTGTGGAGTGCAGTGTTGTGATTAGTCTCGATATTAACCTGGCTACATGAATCAATGGCAGGCTAACTGAATGCTTAGCATGCTTTTTTCTTCTGAAGTCAGGAGGCGTAGGTGGCTGAAGGGAATGACTTTATTGATCTGACTTTACTTTGCTGAGACAGCAAATTAGACCCCATTCCTTTGAAGTAAGCTTCCTTTGGTTTTGATGGGTTTGGGTAATTGTACTCTGAGGCAGCTCTCAGTTAATGCAGCTGTTTGTCTTTTTGGACGTTAGGCTAGAGCTGAGCATCTTAAATATTTTACATGGTTGCTTTTGAAATATTTGAATCAGTTGTTGCTAAAGATGTTATTTTCCAGAAATAGGAAGAGTATGGTTAAATGAAGGTGTTAAGGTTTACTGCAACCTCGTGGTGACCCCATGTGTTTATGCATTTGTGTATGTGTGTGTGTAGGTGCCACAGCCTCTGCACGTAAAGAAGTGATCCGAAATAAGATTCGTGCCATTGGAAAGATGGCAAGAGTGTTCTCAGTGCTACGGTAAGAGATGCCTGGGGGTTTTCTATTATTTTCACAACAGAAGCATCCTCATTATGTAAAAAAAACTGAGAAAACTGGGGTAAATTACAGAATGCAGTTTCTTTGTTTCTTTTTTTTTACTGCCATTAAAGGGAATTTAGGAATTGCAGATATTTGAATACAGCACCAGGGAAAAAAACTATGATTGCTGCATTTTTTTTAAATCTGCATCTCCATAAATATGACAACCATTCCATGCTAGTGTCTGTTAAATCCCTACATCATTCTTTATGAGGTGTACTGATTAGCGATTTATGAGGTACTGTTTAGTGATCACCTGAATCAAATCTTTATGTTAATAAAGGAACAGTATACAAATTACTGCTCTTATCAATACAATGAGCAGTTTGGAAGGCAAAACGATGAATCATTTAACATATTTTGATGTTTTGTGATTTCCTTTAAAATTATGCTTTATAGAACAATATTTTTATTTGGAAATTATGAGAAATATTGTCAGCAGTTCTTAAAAACAGTACTTATACGTATAAAAGATAAAACCTGTATGTATGTATATATAAACATGTATGTATATATGTATGCACCTGAGGATTTACTACAACATTTGGTGGACTGTTTAAAACAAAACCCCTAAACACCCCAAGTTTTCACACTAGCCACAAGCTAACATGCTAATCACACTTTGTATGGTTATATGAATACATCCCTAACCCAATGTATGCATGTATGTGGATAAATAGTCAGGTCAGGTCAGGTCATGTCGATGTTTACTGTCATTTCAACTAAATACACAGTACACAGTGAAATGAAACAGCCAAACATCGTGATGCAGCACAAAGAGTAAAAACAGAAACAACACTGCTTGGGCAGGACAAGACTACACACAGTGCAAGTTGAGAGAAAACACCACAATATTACAGGACAAGACAACATACAATGTGCCCAACAATACAGTAAACAATAAATAATACAAATAATACAATAAATAATACAAAAATAGCATTGAATAGGAGCAACATAATAACATGTAAAGTATGTAATAAACATTCACCATTTACAGTATAGTAAATATAGGTATAGTTTGAGTTTATATAGCAAGCATGCACATAGTTTATATAGCAAGGTGTGCACATGTTTTTGTGATCGTCTGTGTTTGTGATTGTCTGTTCCAGAGAGGAGAGTGAAAGTGTGCTGACGCTGAAGGGTCTCACCCCCACTGGTATGCTCCCCAGCGGTGTTCTCTCAGGAGGCAGAGAGAAACTCCAGAATGGTAAGACAAGAACATCTTCACACACCCCTCTACCGGACAAAAAGCCCATTATTTGGTTCCTGGCATTTTTAAACACTTATAACTTGGAGGACCCATGGACACCTCTAATAGGTTTTAGGTGCATTTTTTGCACATTTGCCAATGAAAAAAAAACTGAACATATAAAAGAAATTGGATGTGGACATTCTGTCACATTTTTTTAAATAAAACTAGATTTTTCAATTGTGCAGTCTTTTAACTTATTATAAATAGAACTAAACTTCTTACACAAAATACATATAACTGACCTAAAATCAATTCTGAGGTGCAGACCAGGAGATAAAAAAGACCAGGAGTTAAATGAGAATTCACTTATACTTCCTGATTTAGCTTGATTATATTTTTTTCACACCTCAGTTGCTTTAAGAAGATTCCTTTCTATGTCATGTGTATTATATGTGGGCACAGCAGAATCCCCAGTGTTGAATGGACCCCTACCATGTACCTGAATTCAAAATGGAACATTGTAGGTGTTATTCCAACAATGCCGATTTTGCTGTGGCTTGACGGTGAAGGTCTTGTCTTTAACTGGAATCCAGGTTACTGCCAAGCTTTTCTCTTATTTCAATGTAAATGTAGGCTGTGTTTAACATCCCACATTCTTTACAGTGGGATCTTGCAAATGCAGAGCAAAACCCACTGATTGAATTGTGTGCGCATGTGTTTGGGGCCTCTGTGATTTGCTCTGTATTTTCTGTTATAGTTATTATTATTCATTAAAGGTGATATTTGCCTTAGTGTGTTTTACTTTCATGCAATTTCAGATTAATATCTTATTTTATATTTAGACATGCAGCGTGCACTGTTTGTATTGATCTGCCCTCTGCTGGTGGTTTGTAGAATAAGCAGTTTTGTCCTCTATTTCTCTCTCACTCTGAAATATATTGCTATCTCAAATATTTTCTTCTCTCATTTTCTTCCTAGAAACTGCAAGCATAATGTGTTCTGCAGTGTATCTTTCAGATGTGTTTGTGAAAAAAGTGTAGAATTCACTCTGTCTTACCGAATTACAAAATATTCCACATACATTAGCTCCTGATAGACTTGATTTGAAATGAGCTGCTCTCCAGACTGAAGCCTGCCAGAGACAGAGTGAATTCCTGCCTCAGCATTAGCAGAAGACAGCAGAGCGCTTCTACCTCAATACTGGCTCTTTAAGCAGCCGTCGGCACAGTGTTTGTGAGAGTGTCACGAGTCTTTATCCTGTTCCCCTAGCGGCAGACAAAGTCTCCTGCTCTTCCTCAGGCTTAGCAGCTGTGGGGTTTTCTGTTCTTTCATTCTCTCACCATTCTTTGAGATGTGTGCATGCCTTTGTATAACTTTTCTTGGTTTTAAATGCTATATAGTATACCATTGTTGTTGATGATTCGTTATAGTTCTTACTAACGATCAGTTAAAGTGCAGTAGCAAACGGTAAGTTGCAAATGACCCACACTGGTAATATGTTTTGAGGATGTGGGTGTGTTTTGAAATAGATATTGAAAATCGAATGTGAAAATCTTGGTTTTTAGAGGGGTTTTTTTTTAGTATTTTCCTCCATCTAGTAATGGTATAAGCCACTATTCACCAACCCAGGTTTTGAAGATCTTCCTTCCTGTACAATCCATTTCCAACCCAAGTCTGCCAAACCAACACCAGCTAATTCATTTGTATAAAAATCTTTGATTGGCATTTTGTTTGGTAAGAGGCACCAGGGCAGCATGTTAGATGCAGTTTGAAACTAAACTCTGCAGGTATGAAGATCTCCAGGAGGAGGGTGTGGGGTTCTGTCATATTGTCACGTTCACAGCACAAGCCTAATGTAATACTGGACTATTTCTGTTGATCTGTTCATCATAACATGCTCACATAATGTAAAAAGCAGTTTACAAATAGTTTTGGAGGTTTTAATATAATAATAATAGTGTGGAACTATGACCACTTCTTGTCAAATTACACATTAAAGTATTATCATTGAATGCCCGCACACACCCTGTAAAGAGGATGCTTTTGCACACATACTTGGGTGAAAATGTGTTTTATAAAAGCCCGGAAAAAAGTCTTGTATTTCTATTTATGTAATATGTCAAACTCTACAATTTTATTGATTCTGCGCTCTGAAATGAGAAATATGGCATATCTAGGTGTGTTTACTATAGAGGTTTTAATTAGTAGTGTTCAAACATTTGTATACACCTGTACATTAATAAAATAAAACAACCATAGTTTGCCCTTTCCGACAGAAATATCCCTCCTGTTGTTTGGATACTTCAGTTTACTTTTGAATCTAGTGCTGATAACAAGAAGGTTATAGCCTTAATCAGGATAGCACAATGTGTAGTCAGGCCCTCAGCAAGTGTTTTTGATGATTAAATGGTTATTCTAACACTTGTCCCTCTTCTTCACTCTCAC
>JBBKCR010000012.1:12531276-12543194 GCA_037577295.1 Ladigesia roloffi | reverse complement strand
GTGTAGTCAGGCCCTCAGCAAGTGTTTTTGATGATTAAATGGTTATTCTAACACTTGTCCCTCTTCTTCACTCTCACTCCCTCGAAGTCTCCCATTCTATGTGGTGTTTTAAAGTATTGTTGCTTTTTGTGAATCCCACCCAAACGTCATTCCATATTTCAGTATCCGACAGTTCTGTTTTTCTTCATTCTCTTTCTCCCTCAAACATCACTGTGTGCCCTGGTCTCGTCTCAGGGTTAGACCACTGTTTTTTAATGCTCTTATGTGTCCGTTTTGCTCTTTTTGCTGCTCGTTGACTTGTTCCTGGACAAATGTAACCTGCTGTGCTCACCTCTCTCACTCGTTTTGCAATCCCCTCCCCCCCTTCTTCTCTTCAGCTACTATTGAGGCTATAGAGGCCGATGAAGGTAAATAGGACAATGCCCCCCTTTCCCCTTTCTGTTGCCTCCTTGCAACAGACAAAGGGCTTCCAGTGGATTCATCCATTTCACTGTAGCTTGTGTAGAGTGTGTTGGGTGTTTGGGCAAACAGATTGTGCTGTAGTGTTCAGCGACAGTAGAAACAACAAAAGAACATGGTGAAACAGGCCACACTTGCTTTAAAGGGGAATTTATGAATGCTAATAGAACAGTATATATTCTGTAACAGATTGTTAGTTATTAAAGTTAACAAGTAGACAGTTATTCTGAGATTTGAGTACTTTTCAAGCACGTTGCAAACAAAGTCAGTCTTCACAAAGTGTAGCTAGTTTATCCCCTTTAAAACAATGGCACGGATGCAGTTGTGCTTTGTTTTTGCCTAAATGTTCAGTTTTACAGTCATTACAAAGTGATCACCGCAAGAACAACCTCAACTGCACTCTAAATAGTGGCTTTGGCTGCTATTTACGTCGTAACTGTTAGTGCTTAAGCATTCTCTATAGATGAAGAGGTGCCCACTGTGTCAGTAGTGTTGTTTTTTCCATTTTTATTATTATAACTATTTATTTTACTGTTTAGCTTTTTTACTTCATGTGAATAGTCTGTGGCTGTGCTGTGTCACTGTGTTTCTCTTTTGTCCCGCTGCTAATAACCTGTGTCTGCCCTGTGCTATGCAGCAACGTAAAACATATTCATCCAACAACATGGTTAAAAACCTCAACCCCCACCCCTCCCCACTTCACCAAAAAGGCAGGCCCAGCCAGAAAGGGATCCTCCTCAACACTTACTTTGAGCAGTTGTGGGCAGTTTCCTCTAGTTTGCTGCATGCTTCAAACAGGCATAACGTGGTTAGCAAGCAACTTCTCAGTTGTTGGTTTCCTCAGTTTCCTGTGTAGTACCACCTTTCTTTTTTGCATACATGTATTCTTTGTCTCCATTTCCCTCCTCTTTATTTTGGTGGTACTTTTTGACTATCTTTCCCTACTTTGTTTTTATCTTACACTCTACCTGTCCACCAAGCCTCTGTAGTGTTTGTTTTGGAGTGTGATGGGAAGCTCTGTTCTTGGTGGCTTGGCATTGTGGTTTCCGCTGGGCGTTGTGAAATAACGCAAGCCCTCAACCGGCCCAATAAGAAAGGGCCCTGTGCAAACCACTTTAATTTCACGGCCCTCCAGAACTGAGACAGCCCGGCATTGCTCCAGCAGAAATCTGTAATCCAAAGAAATGGTGACTAGTGTGGATATTGTGGTGTTTTTATATATGTTACAGTACTCAGGAAGACTTTATCAAAGTTTTTCCCCCTCAATTTTTCCACAACTGTTGTATCATGAGTTAGTTTGTGTTTCAGAAACTCATGAATAATAAAGCTTTATGAGAAAAATTTATTTTTTACATTTTATGTAAAAAAAAAAAAAAGGATGTATGAATGCTAAATTAGCAGCCTTCAGTAATGAAGGTTTTCCATAATCAGGACATTTGGATTCACAAATTCGTAATGAACCCTAACTGTTTACCTTTCTGTGGTCTGCCCACAAACATTCTTTTTTGGCAACTGCTGCGAGGTTGGACACGCTTTACAGAATGGTCTTAAAATGAGATTTAGTGAATTCACTGTAGTACACAGTTCTAGAAATTTCTAAACATAAAGCATGATTTTTGTGGGGGTTTTTTTGTTGAATACGTATAACAATTTTGGCTAGATTCGATTTTCTCTTTGGGGTATGTAATTGGGCTAGCATGTGTTCACATTAAAATAATCACTGTAAAACATTGCAGTGTTAAATGTTATTTACATTTTTTTATTACTCAGTCATGTCCAGCGATAATCTTGTGCAAAGAGAGGCCAAAGGTCCCACAAAGTGATACTATGAACAGCACTAGTATATCACAGCAATCTGAAAGGGAAAAGTAGTCTAAAGACTAGCCTTAATCCGTATCCTGTCCACATTGGACACTAGTTTAACTCGTCAATGTGATTTTTCTGTAGAATGGGACCATTTATGCATAAAAATGTTGCTACTATTATTCGGTGCCTAGTGTTGATTAAGTACAACATAGACCAGCTTTAAACTAGAAGCTGTACATTATTTAGTGAGTTTCAGTACCAGCCTAAAGAGGATTTTTGTCAATGTTCTGTGTAGCAATTTTGCAACAGTTATAAAAGACCGCTTTTGTGGGCAGACTATAGATAGGTCAGTTGAGTAGCTACCAAATAAGACACACAAAGAGGGAGTGTGTGTGTGTGTGTGTGTGTGTGTGTGTGTATTTGTTTGTATGTTGAGGTTTGCAATGTCCTCATGTAAGGTGACCTGTATTAACATCTCTCCTCCTCCCCACCCCAGCCATTAAAGGCTTCTCGCCCCAGCACAAGATCACTAGCTTTGAGGAGGCGAAAGGCCTGGACCGGATCAACGAGCGCATGCCACCCCGCCGCGACGCGCTGCCCTGTGATGCCAGCCTCAACTCCCTCAACAAGGCCCTGTCCTCAGAGACCAACGGCACCGAGGCCAAGGCCAGCAGCGGCAACATCCAGTGATACGCCGGCGCCGGCCCACCATTGTCACCGCGGTGATGAGGCTCCTCCTTCTCTTTCTTCACGCTACCGTAAAATGAAGGAGTGCAGGGTGGGGAATTTGCGAGTCAGAGAGAAGAAGGGAGCAGTGGAAGGAGCGTGAGGAGAGAGGGAGGTGACAGAACGAGAGAGAGAAAGAGAAAGGGCAGAGTTTTGACACATGATTCTGAGTGACACTCTCTAGTCTTTGGATAAGCCTTTAAAAAATATTTTGCTTGTAGAAACCTTGAAAAGTTCTTGCTGGTTCACTCTTTTCTGAATGAATAAGTGTGGGTGTGGGTGTGGGGGGGGTGCTCTTGGTTGTGGATGGGGAAGCAGCAGCAGGCAAACTGAGATATCTTACGTGAAAAGGCCTTTACTTATTTACTGGATGACAGATTTTTTTTTCTTTTTTGTGTGTGTAACTTCTTACTAATTGTTGTACGTTTACAAAAATACAGCACTAAAAATGGACAGAACATAAAAAAAAAGTTTTTAACATAAAAAGGGTGTACAAACTAAATAAGGACTATTTATTGATACCTTTTTTGCTACTCTTATAAACTAGCTCTAAATTAGGCAGTCTTAAAAGAATGTTGCAACATTGTTGAAATGCCAAAAATGGAACGTTTTATGGTTTTGTACAGATTATGCTTACCTCAGGTTTCTTTGGTGTGTGTGTGTGCTTTGATCCTGTTTTTCTGTATAATGGCTGATTAGCTCGATAGCAAGTACCCATTTTCTTGGAGCTGAAAACTGGAATTGACACATCATTGGCAAAATACTTTTTTGTTTGTTTGTTTGTTTTATTCAAGATGGGGAATAGATTTCTTGTGGCTTGCTGGAAGTTCTGTGAGTGTTCAATTTTCTTTTTAAGTATTGCGAACAAACAAAAAAATATATATATAAAGCACCTATATTCTGTACAAAAAAGACAAAAAACGAAAAGCATCTGCCTATGCATGTTTTATAAAGATTTATCTAAGGGAATATGAATGAATTACCTTGGCTGCGGAGGCCGGTTTTGATCTGTAGTGTGCTTAGTCAATATATACTGGAAATGTATACCGCCATCCTTTACTATAACACCAAGATAAAGCTTCAGGCCTTCAACTTCTTTTGTAATGAAAGCATCAGACTATTTAATATTGGATGAGGAATCATGGTTTTTATGCTTGTAAGCACACATGTAGTCCGATTTAGCATGTTTAGCTGTTCTCGTGACAAATTTGTGGTTACATGTGGAACTCAAAATGCATGATAGCTGTTAATGTCATACAAGACATTTAGATCTTTTTTTGTTCTGTTTTGTAAACGTGCCACAGAAAACGTGTAATTTGATTACTATTATTATTATTATTATTATTATTAATATTATTATTATTATTAGGAACTCTGCTTTGTATATCAGTTACCAGTTTGTTACTGCTCAATACTTTAAGAAAAAAAAAAGTACTCCATCAATTTTTTTAACAATTGCTTAAGTGCCCAAGTAATTCACTACACAACATTAAGCCTTGCTTTTGTAATTTAACTTCCAAACTGTTGGCAGATGACGCATGCACTCACAACTATTAAAAAGTATTTTATAATACTGTTCAATAAAAATGTGCATGAAAATAATTCTCTTCTGTATTTGTGTGTTTGTGAAAGAACACTGAATTGCATTATGTAGTTTGGAGAATGAAGGATGAATTAAACTTATTTTGCGGGTCTCTGTAGGAGGTGACGGTATTTTTCTCATTTGTAAAACTGTAGTAGTGTCAGAGTAGCATGAAGTAATTGTGAAAGATTCAGATTCAACATTCTATTAGTCAGGTATTGGGTTTGTATGTGTGAATAATTTCAGCATGTGTTAAACTCTTTAATGGTTGAAACGTCCGGTCCTCTGAACATAGCTTCTTTCTTGAAGTAACTGCATGGAATAAACTGGAGCAATAATAACAATGAAGTGGAAATTAGGACTTGGCAGCTCTAAAGCCATTAGTTGCTTCCTTCAGTGCTTCTGATGAACTTGATAAAAACAATTATGGGGAAATAAGGGGAACCTGTTTCTGTGTTCTAAAAAAAAAACATTTGCTGAATTTCTGGAAAGGATGTTTCTTTTCACACCAAATCTTCCCTGTAAAAAACACCAACCAGTCGAAGCAACATCACAGTAAACAGTGGCAATTTTAATTTATTAAAGAGAGTACTCTGAGTGGTTGTTGAGGAAACCATATTAGTTTCATGTAGCACATCATTTAAAAGACGATGTACATTTATCTTAAATTGAATTATAATGACTTGCCTGCCTCAAAAGCAAGTTTTGTCACCACACGGGTAACAATTAATTAAAACAAACTCTTACTTGGCAATATTAGAAGCCCTTCTGATCTTTTGTTTAACCCAGAGATACACTGATGAACAAAATATTAAAACCACTGACAGGTGAGTTTGGTAATACTGGTTCACATTACTGTAGCAACAGCCAATTCTTCACATGTATTGTGTTGGGAGCAGGAAAATAGAGAAGTGTAAGGACCTGAGAGACTTTGAGAAGGGTTGTGAACACCAGAGACCTGGGTCTTGCCTTTGGGTCAGACTAGTTATATCAGCATATTAACCTCTCACAAGATCTACTGTCTAGCCATCACAGTTTGGCCCCTGTGAAGGCCTGTTTTTATAGCGCAAACCATAAATATGCTCCCAAACATTTTAATTTCATTTTAAACTCAGCTTAATACATTACCCATAAACCAGATTGAACTGTTGTCTCTCTCAGTGCTAGAATTTGAAATAACGATATAACCCTGTGTAGAGTGTACTGTAAATTTGTATATGGGAATTTAGCTGCTTTCACATTAATATTTGGTATTAAATTAATAATTTAGTAATAAAATTCATGAAAAAGTATATTACCACAAAAAAAATGTGGAGGATATTTGCCATATCCATGAAATTTACAGGTTTTTACAGGTTTTCACAAATGATTATTACTTCTGAGAAAAAAGAGTTCTGAAGTGTGACTTTGCAGGGGTCGACTCTATCCATGTTCAGTAGCAGACAGGTTCCACTGCAGTACACACAAGCTCAACCGCACTTAGTCTGCTGTGTGGGAAGCATAAGCTTTCAGTGTAGTCAGATCATTCTTTCCAGAGGAAAGCCTCTGCTCCGCAGGGAAGATGCATGTTCTCAGGGAAGCTATTGATCTTTCCACTCCTAGATAAGTCTCATGCCCTGATTTTAGCCTTGATTGCTATCTAATCTTCCATGCAGATGTGGAAAATGGCATCCTGCTGTTAAACAGCCTTCATGAAAGTTCGCAAGTAACAGAAGAGTGCCTGAAGGAAACTGATGATGTACTAGAAGCACTGAGGGGAAAAAAAATCTTAAGATTTATCATGATCCCGTTCAGTCAACACTCACTTATAGAAGGAAAACTACAGATACCAAGAAAGATGAACTTTTCTGACTGTCTAATCTTGTTAGAAAGCAGGATGTGTTGGCAGTATCTAAAAGGTTTAATGCTGAAATTATTATTTTTTTAAATGGGGGTATACAATAGCACAAGATGTTCTAATGGATAACAAAAACAGGATCACCACAGAAACAAAGGGGAAAATATACAAGTTTAACAAAAACACAAGAAAACCAAAACTATAAATGACAACAACAGAGTCCAAAAGCAAGTTTTACAAAGACGATGAAACACAGGGGTATTTATTATATTTAAGGAAATGGGAACACTTGGACAGGGGTGGAGACACAGGTGAACAGAATACCAAAGGGGGCATTGCAAATCTTGGTCCAAGACCAAAACATACTCACATGGAACAGACAACTAAACAAAGGCTTATGGAGAATGTAAACAACAACAAAACTGGGAGAACATTACAAAAAGCCAAAGGACAGGGGAACATTACGCTCAGGTTTGTTTCCTTTTATAATCACAAAAATAATTCACCACTGCCTGATATGAGGTAAATGTTCCTAAGTTGGACAATTTTTCCACCTTAGGATGAACTGTATTGGACAGTGCCCTGTAGTTTTAAAAGGCTTTGTACGCTTGTCAGTAGTTACATTTGATCCTGTATATATATTTTTGTCAGATAGATCAGTCATATCTGGATCAATCTTTGGTGTCTTAAAAGCATGTGCCAAAATTTTCCAACAAACAGTTCCATATCAAACAAATTAGCTCAAGACTTTATCTCCTGACCTATCACCTTCCACCATTTGGTGGATTGTCATTGTTTGCCTGTTTCTTGTATGTTGGTATTCTTTGCCAAAGCACAACATTAATGGTTTACTCTGGAGGAGCGCCTCATGCTTTGCTGTTCTCTTGGCCTTTCTCGAGTATACATGTGAGACACAATAGATGCAGGAAGGAAGCTGAATTCTTGTATCCTGTTTTGAGTCAAGAAGTCCTTAGCATCAACTAGAAGTCTGGCATCCACTCACACACCCAGGAAAGGCTTTCTGAATGACGTAAGCAAAATGCACCAAGCCTGAAATGACTGCTCAGATTTTATGTTAGCAATCACAAAGTTTATATGTTGTTCCCATTCAGACATGTCTAAACATCTGTTCCATCCTCTCTGCAAAATGCAAGTTAGCTTACATTGCACTTTTTGTACTGAAGGCAAAACAAATGGCCTTAGAAAACAGCATTAATAATAATTAAACAATGCTCATTAAAAAGGTGGTTAGGGAGTTGCCCCTGTGATCAGATGGTTGTGGGTTCAAATGGCAGGACTGCTCCTGGCACCACTTGGGAACCTTTGAGCAAAGAACCCCGCACTCTGCTCCCTGGGAGTGTTCCTGTCTGCCTGCCACTTCACTTGGTGAATGGGTTATAAATGCAGAGGAAGAATTTCACACTTTTCACACTGTGTGCAGAGCTGGTGCATTCATATTTGACTAAAATGTTCAATTTACCAATTTAGTAGATTTAAAAAGAATAAAACAAGTAGTATAAAATTTGAGAAGAGTAGACATAAAAACAATGAAATAAAACAACAATGGAATGATGCATTGGTTGTCATAGCACAGTACTGTACTTCATTTAGTAAAATAATAACCTAAATTGGAATGAATGAGGTTAAAGCATTAAAAGATGGTGCACATATTCTGGAAGGCCATTCCATCTCAGGGTAGCATAGTAAATGTAAGATTTTAGCCCTGATTGGATCTAACTGCGGGGGCTACCAGCCGACCAATTCTAAAGATTTAGTCTGTTGGGTCTATTTTCTGTTTACATGTCTGCAATGTATCTTGGGCCTAAATCATTCAGGAACAATAAAATCAATAACTTAAAATCAATCATATGGCAGACTAGCAGCCTGTGCATTAATCTGAGTTGTAACATACCTTTAATGGCTTAATAAACTTTGGGCTAGCCATAGAAAAGTGCATAGCAGTTGTCCAGTCTGCTATAATTAAAAGTATGAATGCTTTTCTTCAAGATACTTTTTGACATAAAACCCCTGACGTTACATTTTTATGATAATAGAATGCTGATATGGATACTGTTTAATATGATAAGTAAAACATTCATGTGAATACAGATAGATCAAAGTATCATTGCTTTACTGAATAATTTGATGAAGAGGAAGCATGTAGAGATTGAATGAAAGGGGACAGAGTACAGATCCTTGAGGAACTCCACAGATAATATAGGCATGTAGACTTACAGCTGGCAAATACAACATTGGAAGCCCCTGCCATCTAAACCAAATCAGAAGCACACCAGATAGCCCTCCCCAGGCTTCAAGCCTGTATAAGAGTATTTTGTAAATGACGGCGTCAAATGTAGCCATCCCAGAAATACATTGTTTTATCCAGAATCCATATACAGAAAAATGTTGTAGGATAATTGATTAGTCTCTGTACTTTGGTGTTTACTGTTAACCATCAGGGCAGCTGTCTGAATATGGAAAATCTGATATTTGTAAGAAAACTTAAAGCCTCCTCTCAATGGTCAATCATAGGCTGCTCTTTACAAGAGGCTTAACTATGGTGGGCCTCAATACTTTTGGAAAAGCCTCAGTTTCAAATGATCAGGAGCTTCGCTATTGAAACCATTTTTTTTTACAATATCCAGAATCTGGGGACACATTTTCAACCTAAAGAATTAATAAAAGCCTAACTAGGAACCAATGGTTAATAGCAATTCATATGCTTGAGTTATTGGCATTTCACCCAGAGGAATGTGAAAATCTAGCTCTAGGTATTACAGAATTAAATGTATGATGGCTTTCAGAGTTGATTTTATTTCCAATCTGTTGTGAACTTCTCCATTAACACTGTGACATTCTCCATGGTGCTTTATGCAAACTAGAAGACATTGTGAACTTGACAGGTGCTAAAATATCAATAACCTTTTCAAATGATGAAGCATGACATTTACTGACTCAGGAATCAAGTTGATGCTCTTAGAGAAGGCATTATTGAACAGCGTGGGAATGTGGATTCTCTCACTCATAATCAAAGTGTGCATCCTGGAGTGTGTGTGGGCCCTTTTACATGCTGTACCAATAACAGTTCCTTAGCATTGATGCCACATAGATAGTCACAAGGATTAAAACTGCTAAACAATTACAGACAAAACTTTCTGAAAAATCATCTATAAAACAATCTGGGAGGTGTATAAACAGTTTAGAAGTCAGCACTGGACGTTTTAATATCATGCACATACTCAAATATGGAAAGGTTACCAAGTGGCAGTGAATTGACTTGATTCAAATGTGTGTATCATTTCCCCATGAAAATTAAAATGTCTTCCACTTTACAAGCTTTTTACAGTAACCGTTTCGACGTAGTGACGTTTGCAGAGTTTAAACACAATGTATTTCTTTTTTCCAAAGCACTCCAGCCCTGCAGTTCCAGCTGAGCTCCTCCTTAAAGGCTCTAAATGTCATATCGCGATGGAGAATCATACAATGTGCTCTTTCTGCATCCTGACTGAAAAGTAATGTTAAGTATTTTGGGTGTAGACCTCTTACATAAGCAGCTCACTGTGTAGCTCCTCTATGGCAAAAATGAGGCCTTTGCTGCTACACCCACTCTACAAAACAACATCACAACAAACATGGACAACAGAGATGTATGATCCTCTACATTCCAACTTTCATTAATAATATCAAGCTGTCCGTGTTAAGCCTCTGGTTTTTGATTGATATTCAGCCTTATTACTCACAGTCTGCTGGGGCTACACTGCTACCAACAGTGTAAATGTACCCTAAAAAAGTTTTGGTGTGATACTAGTTTATTTTCCAGGAAAGAGAGGCATATTTATCTTCTTATAACTTAGCATTCTCATAAATAGAAGAACTCTGGTGTCAAGATTGCATAAAACCATAAACTTTATAAAAAGGCCTCTTATAGTCATATGTGAATACACCACAGCACAATGTGAACAGTGTGAAATTGTTTCTCTACAGTTAACCCATTCTCCAAGTGAAGCAGGGGGCTCCCACCAAACAAGGGGCACCCAGGGAGCGGTGTGTGGCAAGGTGCCTTGCTCAAGGGGCCACAGTGATCAAACTAGCAGACCTTCGAACACACAACCTTCTGATTGCAGGGGCTACTCACTAACCACTGGGCCAAAAGCTGCCCACTGCTCCCATGTGCTGTGGTGTGTTCATGAGGGTCTATAAGGGGTGGCCATTTTAATTTATTTTATTGGAGTCTCCCCTTTTTTAACGTTTAAAAAATGTTAAAATTTGTTGACCAATCATGTTCTTACCCTGAAATCTTTTGAAAGTAGCATATATTTCCTTCTGTAAAGTTACAGTTTTTGGAATATGAAAAAACTTACAAATCTGTTTCCCAACCAAAGGTACTGACGATTTGGCTTAAAGACCCACAGTGGCATCATTTGTACTGAATTTTATTTTCTAAGAATGTAGTATGAAAGTGTTATGTAACCATATTGAAAAACTGAAGGACCAACACCAACGTTTTGAAGGTGGAACATCTTAAAAATTTTCATTTAGAGCTAAAGATAGTGCTTAACCTAAGCATGTTTGACAAAAAACGAATGTTTGACAAAACTTCCTGAAGGGCTGCAATGCCACCCTGAAGTGACTATGCTGTTTGCCTGCAGGTATCCTGTTTCACTTCACAGGATGCAAGAGCAACTGGCAGTACAGGGTTCTGGAAAATAAGTCATTTTTAACCCTTCGACTGATTTTTTTATATATAAACTCTGACAAATAGGAACTGCTAATGGTCTCATACGTATTTTTTGTTCTTATAAGAGAGATTAAATAACCCATAGACAGGCCCTTAGGGTAATTTAAAGGGTTATGTCACCCCTGGAGCAGACAGGAACAGGTCAAATTTAGCCGTAGAGAAGTCTAAAAGGAGGCGCCCACTAAAAATGCAGCCATCCGGCCTTCATCCGACATGAGGTGTGGGCTCCGCCTCTATAAATCAAAGCTGCATCCTCTCCCATCTGTCTCCTTCCATCTGTGGGGCAGTCATGACCCAACAATGCAACACTGGAACAACTATGAACACTCCCAGAACATTTAGTCGTGTTTTTAGCTGCTAGACTTTCCTGTAGAGCACCATGAGCCCCACAGGTTAGAGCATTCATGCAGGCTGGCCAGGGCAGGAGAAAAATAACAGAAAGAAAACTTGCACAAACACAGGGGTTGATGGCTGAGTTCCTGTTCGGAGGTTTTGGAATTCTCACCCTGGCTGAACCACTCCCCAGCAGCACCACCTCCCATCCAGTCCACCAGGCCTCCTCCCAAGTGGAAGCTGTTGTATTTCCTCTACTTAACTAAAGGAAGTGCCAGAATAAGCAGCTGAGAAGCTGGATATGAGCACCTCTGCTTATGACTGCTGGCCCTGTTGAACCTTTTCTGAAGCTGCAGTGTGGTACCATCGCACCTCTGGTGCACCATCCAGAAGAAGAACACCATGACTACCAGGATCGCTATCCTCATGGGCATCTT
>JBBKCR010000012.1:12502039-12517422 GCA_037577295.1 Ladigesia roloffi | reverse complement strand
TCAATACATTTGTCCATATGGCATATATTGGATGCTCTGGAATATTTTCTTATATTTACATTTATGGCATTTAGCAGGCGCCTTTTATCCAAAGCGACTTCCATTCCCTAACTACAGGGGACAGTCTCCCTGGAGTAACTTGGGGTTAAGGGTCTTGCTCAGGGACTCAGTGGTGGTGCTAGGGGTAGGATTTGAACCCACGACCTCATGGTCCAGAGGCAAGTGTCCTACCCACTGAGCTACCACCCCACATATTCTGTGTTTCAATAATCTTCTCATTTCTCATTGACTGAAAACCCCCTGGATAAAGGGTGACAGTTGTAGTATGTATTGCTAAGCCTCAGGAAGCGATGTTATTTTTTACCTGCTTTTTCCAGCAAGAATGTATCAGGCTTCTTTTTGAACATTCTGACATCTAGGACTATAGCAATGTAGGTTTTAAAAAGGTGCTGCAAATGATGTAGACGGAATACGATCGTTTTAACTGAGCAGATGTAATTTCATACGCTCACAAGAAATTAAGCCCAGTGTTATGATTTAAGTGAGATTATATATATGGTGAAAATATTTTATTGCTTTTCATTTGTTTATTCTTCGCTGTTACAGCTTTGGGGAACAAACTGCTTGTCAGAGGTGGGAAATGTGTGGATGTGGAAAAATACTGTGTAAACAAACCCCAAGGAAGAGTCTGTGATGATCCTTGTGAAATATGGAGCTCACATTAATCTGAGACAGAGCCCAGGGTGTCCCATTGGCAGATACATGCGTGAATAGTGTGACTGGACTGGCGTGTGTGTGAGTACATCATATGACCAAACACTAATAACCAAAACAGCCCGTGTGACATTTCAGCTGTGTTATTTAATGGGTCTGCGTGTATGTTGACTCGAAGAGGAACACACGTCTCTTCAGAAGCCACCGCATAAAAGTACAGTTACTTGCGTCAAGGATTCTATGTACCACCTCCCAGAGGTACAAGTAAGGGAGGGGGGGGTCATAACACATTCATAATGTGCCACAAATAGCTGAGTACAAGTGCAGATTTGTTACATCGTGTTAAGCATTTTTAAAGAAGCATTTCCTACTGCTTGTTCCTGCTCTAACGTCGCAATTTCTCTCTGAATTAATAACATTCTAATAATAATCTAATTACTCCGGAGTAAAAGTGTAAAAACCTTTGGTGCAATTCTTTCCTTCATGCTTTGTTACCAGATTCTATTATGCACAAGTTCTATAGCTTTATCAGTTTTAATCATTTCAAAGAAATTGTACATCTACCTGTCATGCTCTTGATGAATGACTGGACCGTTGATTAATGTTCCAAGTCAACAATTATTTTCTTAATTTTTCATTTTTGCATCTTTCACATTGCCCATCAGTTTCATGTCTAAATGATCTGTGGAGTACAATAAAAATCCTAGAAATGCCTATGATGTGAAATTTCATTTATAAACTATAAGGACAAAAGTACTGGGACACGTGACCATTGCACTAACAGGGACATTAATGATATGACATTGAAATATATAGATTTTAATATGAGGTTGGTCCACCTTTGCGGGTATAACAGCTTCTACTTTTCTTGGAAGGCTTTCCACAATATTTTGAATGTTCTGTGGGACTATGTTCATTATTCTGTAGAATATTAAGTCACACACTGATATTTAACGAGAATCCCTGAAAAACAGGTGTGTCCCAATACTTTTCTCCATATAATGTACATCATTTAATGTGGAAAAATACAGCACTATGGTATGCATGCACTTTCACTTGCAAATTCACCACTACCGCCATGCCTTAGTAAGGTAGAACAGCCCCACTAGCCTGTGAGTCTGATTAATTAACTACTCATGATTTTCAAACTAAGCCCTGTTCCTGTTCCTGTCCAAATAAGTCCTGTCATTGTTACAAATATAACAATCCCTTTCATGTAGACTATTACTTGTGCATGCAGAAGGTAAACATGTATCTTTACAGTCCATGTAGATTTTGAAGTGACTAGCATATTAATGATCCTGGGAAAACAGCAGGCGGAGCTGATGAAGAGCTGTGTCTTGGCCCAGTGGCCTCTGTGCACTGATCAGGTTTAGACAGTCAGTGAGAAATGTGCAGCAGTGAAGTAAAGTAACTTTGCTGACCTCACTTTGCACTGAGCCGAGCAGAACGGCTGCAGAATATTGTGGATCAGGAGACTAGCAACAAATAGCAATTACTTAATTAGTCAGCACAGCAGTCTTTCTTTACTTAGAGTGAAAAGTTCAGGGCCAATAAAATACTCCACAGTGCTCCAAAACTACTAAGAATAAACTACTTTACATTAATTTACATTAGAAGTGTTGTAAAGTTAAAAATGTAAAATTTTTTGGGGACATGCAATTACAATTGTTTTCGTCCAAGAGTGGACTGGGACAAAAACATCCCTGGCATTTTGGGGGAGAACGGGCATCCCTTAAGTGTATAACTACAAAGTAGCATTTAATAAAATTTGTATTTGATAAAGGTAGAATTCAGCAAAGTCGTATTCAACAAAGTAGTAATCAATAAATTGTGAACTCACCCAGGCAAATGATGCAGCTGAATCTTTTAATGAATATTTGGGGAAAAAAGAGAGGGCATTCTGTATGTGGGAACATGTGAGAGGGAGAGAGAGAGAGAGACAGAGTGAGAAAAGAGGGAGAGAGAGAGCGAGAAAGTTCAGCCCACAACCAATAATAGATCATTAACTGCTGTCTTACTGTTAATGTTGATGAATTGTGATTGAAAAATGTTCTCACTTTCAGTAAGATGATTTAGTTCAATATGGATGACACAAAAAATTTATGTTTATTATGTAAGCATGTGTACCCAGTGCGTTATAAATAGCCGTTCTAGCAATAAATTGCTTATTTAACCGGCGTCCATAACTGAAGCACCTGATGCAGCCATTCAAGTACTTCTGTAAATGTTAACTAGCTGAAGCAAGGGTGGTAGATCATGATGGGAACCAGACTCTGCCCAAAAGTAGATATCAGATCTTCAGCAGCAGCGTTTATTTAGGTTCTAATCTTTGACATGCACTTATGAGCATTGTATGAAAAGCCTTGATTGATCATGTCCTCACAACACTATTCTCACAACACCAGCACACACAGAATAAAACAGACTAACACCAGACCTCTGTTCATTTGTAGTGGAGACCTGATAGGTTTGGGATGTGGCAGTGCATTCAGAAAGCACTGCTTAACCACAATAATGGCACATTAGCGCACATAAACACACTCTGGCCTTGGTATTTGGCGTGAATGTGCGTGTATGCGAGTGTGTGTGTGCGCTCAGCAGCTGCTGTGAGAGAGAGCTGCTGATTTAGCAGTGTGTCTGCCAGAACTATAGCACTCTACACCGAGGTGAAAGAAAGCGACTCCACTCTCTCCCACACACACCGACAAACAACAGACCCTGCCTGGAAAGCTTTTTTCAGGTTTAGGACAGAATGTAATCTAATAAAATGATCATGTCTTACTACTTTCTATTTTTAATGCCTGCTCTGTTTTCTTTCGTTTCAAACATGTAGCCCTGACAGAGCTTGTGAATATATTATTATTATTTTATTATTATTTGTGTACAGTGTCCTTGAGTGTTTTGAAAGGCACTTTTCAAATAAAATGTATTATCATTTTTATTATTATTTACTTTGACACTCGGAACTCAAAACCTACTTCAGCATAGACAATATTGCCAAGCCTATACTCGTTATAAATAAAAAGAGGAAATAACATAGAATAGCAAAAACAGCAGAAATATCAGTTTGGGAGTCCAGGATGTGTTTATAGTGTGAAAAAAGCAGAAAAAGTCAGATTTTAATATAATTGGGCTAAGAGAGTTTGAAGCAACTCTTATTATGCATATGATTCACATTATGCACACTCACTTTATGCAACTGACCTTTGATTATCAATTGCTACTATTTTTTGTCTTGTAAGTTTCTTATGTGTCTTATGTGCTTCACTACTTTGTTTTCAATGTCCTTTTATGTCTCATGTCTTATGATTAGTCTGCGCGGGGGAGGGGGGGTTTGTCAAGTAAGAATTGAATTGTGCTCTGTACGCTATACTTTGTACAAATGACACTAAACCTCTACTTCAACTTCAAATAATATTTTGTGTTATAGATTAAAAAATACAAAATATAAGATCAGAATAAAACAAAACTCTCGTGAACTAACTGTTTGAGGGTCTATAGTACACTTGTTTATCTAAATGTCTGCCACTTTGTCTCATAGGTTAAATTTACATGCAGATGACTTTCAAAATACAGAAAAAAAGACTCGACCACAAGGCGTGCCAAGCATAGCAAGGCATCTGAGAGTGGCATCATGTTCACCACATATCTCTCACCAGCTCACATCTCACTTTGACCTGCTTTGACCTGAAGAACATTTAAAGAAGAGGAGTCTCCATGTTGCTGATTTTAAATAACCTGAAAATGACCTGAAACACTATCTTCTGCTGTATGCAGCATCTTTGACATAGTCTCTTCTGCTCTCACGTGAAAGCAAGACTGAAATGGATCCTAATGTTGGGGACCTCCAGCCTACATCTTTGGGAACTGGTCTGAACTCCTGGCTTGTTCATTAGAGTGCAGTGAACAGCATGCACGTGGATTGTTAAAATACATTTGCAAAAACCTGACCTAACCTGGTTCTTCTGCCATAGCCAGCTTGATGCTGATATAAAATTCCAATTCACATAGGGGCATATTACCTTCATTGTGGTAAATACACAAAACGACGCTTAAATCTTTAAATCAATGATCATGGTTATTTTCCTAGTTGTTTGACCCTCGCCTCCAGTACCGACAGTTCTCCAGGACAGCAAAAATAACCAAAATATAATGTTACAGACAGTAGTCGGGCCACAGTCAGAAAACTCTTAATTGAGGCACTTGACCTTCTCAATATACTGTTTGCTGTCCTGCCATAAATCAGCGAGTAGTTTGATGCACTGTTGCACAATATATTTCTGGCTGCAGTGTGGGGTGAATACTGACCTGCTGTTGGCCTTTGTTTGGACCTGCTCCCAAATAAAAGGGGCTGCGGTGCAATGCAGGATTCTGATATGCCAGGATGTCAAAACATTAAAGTGGTCTTACATAACCAGTCCGATAAAGACTGAACTATGCCAAGCCTCCAATGTCATCCAGAATGCAAGTCATGCTGAGAAACAGACTGCATATTCAGATTATCAGTGTAATCCACATTTTAATGCATCAAAACCCCTGAAGGATGAAGAAATTAATATAGATTATTTCTTTTCAATGGCAGGTGTCAAGGGTGTGTTTATATTATATATACAGTCATAAATGTATTTTTTCATACCCCTGGCAAATCTTGACTTAGTAATTTTGCCTTAGTTACAAGCAAGACTGGAAGTGACACAGGGTCTCCCAGAAGATAAGACAATTTACAAGAGGCAACATTGTGGAGAAAAAAAATTCTCAGCTTTTATTTACATTTGAACAAAAAGTGGCATGTCTAATATTATTCATACCTTTCTCAGTAATCAACAGAAAAGTCTCTATTGGCTTAACAGCAATCAAATGCTTGCTCTAATTGCTGACGAGCATTTTGCATGTCTCCACTGGTATTTTCCCACAGACTGCAAAAGTTTGCAAAAGATATGACTAACGTTGGAAAAGCCACTTTTATTAAAAGTCTAAATAAAAGCTGAGAAATATTTTTCTCCACAATGATTCCTCTTGCACATCGTCTTATTATCCTCTGGGAGATGCCTGTGTCATTTCCTGTCAAGAAGAAACTTGCTTGTTAAATAAAAGTAACAAAAATTTGCCACAGGTATGAATAATTTTGTTTGTTTTTTTTTTCAACATTGACCACAGAATCCTTCATTAACATCAGCAGTAAATCTTTGCCTCAGATATGCAAAGTTGGCTAGAGTGGTGTAATATTTGCGGCTACTGGACTGTGGAATAGTGGGAATCTGTGGGTTGGAATAATAAATTATGATTCACAGTCTGATAGTCTGATAGTCTGTGCCAACAACACAGTTTGGCTGTTTTTCATTGTCTAGGCCTGGCCCCTACTTCTAGCAAAGAGTAAGGTTAATGCCACACCAAAGACATTTCAGACAATTACAACTTTGTGGCAACATTTTAGAGAAAGCCCATTTCACACAAGAAAAGATCAATAAATACATGATTCAGTGAAGTGAAGGAACTCGAGGGCCCTGCATCAAGCCCTCAACATAAAGGCTGGCAATCAAATGTGGATTTTTTTCGAGCGGCGGACAGAAATTCTACCAACTCAATCTGCCAACTGTGATCTTAAAAACCGGAGTCTGACAAAAACAGCAGAGTGATTTTTAAAATGCCAGAGTGGTCATGTATCACACCGATGTGGCAGTTAGTGCCATCAGCTATCGCACTTTGTTTGAGCTGTTTATTCTACTCCACATCCGTGCAGGACTGATGGCAGAAGGTTACTCTGAGTGTCACAGTTTGAAGTGCAGGACCACGGACCAGGCTTTCAAGAAATAGAATGTATTGCAACTGAGCACCTTAGGGATTGATTGGAATGTCAACTGTGAGGCAAGCTTTCTCATCCCACATCAGTGCCTGACCTCACAAATGCTTTTTTGATTAAACGGCCAAGCGTGCCATAGAGATAAAGTTGTTTGTGTGCAACCATGACATATAGACGTTCATTAGCATCAGAAGCGGTTGTCCTAGAGGGAAAAAGTTGGGGGCATGAAATGAATTATTGTAAAAAGTGGTTCAAAATGCTATAATGGTTCCAATGCACATGATCATGGTGGCAATATAAATACACAAAACATTTAATTATAAGAAGTGCCTGTTGGACTTATTTGGTCAATGTATTTTTAAACTGGTCTAGATTAATCAAACTACACCTCGAAAAACAGGGATAGACACGATGAAAAAAGATCCTGAAATGAAACAGCAAATATAAACTTTCGCATATGTGTGTAAAATAACCTCTGCTACAGCTGACAGATAGCGTCAACTTTACTCCATCTTTCTACAGAAAAACAGTTTACACCAGACAAAATAGTTTAACACATAGCACAACACAAAGGCCTAAAAATGAACCCATGTTTAAACTTGCACCTCTGTAAGAGAGTCTCTTTAAACACTGGATTGTGGACTGTCTTGAGTTTCACAAAGCTTGAATTTATGGCAGAGATGTCATTTGGAAATGGTTTCTATCCAGGAGCAAAATACTAAACTAGCAGAAGAAGGACAAGCCAGGTACCACATCATCAAATGTTATTAACGATTCTAAATGGAAACAAAGTCATATGTATCATTTGTATTTGTACATGTAAATATGTGAAAATCAAAGAAGTCTTTGATTTGCAATGTAACCCATCCTGTGGGAGCCATTAAGTCTGACAGATAGTCGTATAATGACCATGCAAATAGAAGCCCATTTTACAGGAAATCTCCTGCTGTCTTTAGTGCAAACCCAATTATCTTAAGCTGATAATGGACCTTTACACACTGCAATCCAAAGAGTGTAAAATACTTTTCATGGCCTTCCATCAGAACAGATCACATCAGTGCAGCTTTTATTTGAGGTTGTACAGCGAAGACTAAGTAGATTCCATTCAGAGGGACATGTAAGTTTTTCCTTCCTTTACAGCTCAGATGATCGCTAACATTCCAAGACAGGAATTGCCCTAATTACTATTATTTACTTTATTAAACTTGATAAGCATGTAAATCTTATAACACAAAGGCTGATTCTATTTTAAGGTATCGCAGCTGAAGTATTTAATGTCTAATAATTTCTTCAGATCATTTGCTTAGTTTGTAATCTGCGACTCTCTGTGTTCTATATATTGAGGAGACAGAAGCAGAAATGGGTCAGATCATTTAGGGAATTCTGACCTCCTAGTAGATGTGTGTGAAATGTAGGGTCAAGGTCTCAGGTTCCTCCCACTTCTTGTGGGCAGTGTGTGTGTGTGTGTGTTTGTGTGATAGAGACTCACACTGTATGCTCAGTCAGATCAGTATTGCATGGCTGAATCTTTCAGCAGCACTGTGCAACACTACTTCAGATATGTCTGTAATTCGAAGCCAGGTATTTGCCAGTAGCAGATTTCCCCTCTTGCCCTGAGTGGTTTGGTATTAATCTCTACCGGTATTCTGCCCCGACTGTATACAGAGAAAACTGCTTGTCACTGTTCAATGAACTTCAAATAAGGCTGAACTCCATAAGAGAACAGAATGTAAAACTTAGATATAAATTTCTTATTTTAGCCTGAAAACTAACAAGAGCTAAAACACTAAATACCTGGTGTCTGCTTCAATACATGGACAAAAGTATTGGGACACACCTCTTTTTCAGGATGAGGCTAGGCCCCTTACTTCCAGTAAAGGACAGTCTTAATGCTTTAGCGCACCAAGACATTTTACACATTGCCAGGCTTTGTGGACACAGTTTGGGGAATAACCTTTTCTATTCCAGCATGACTGTGCCCCAGTGCACAAAGCAATCTCCATAAAGACAAAGTTGGATGAGTTCGGTATGGGAGAACTTGACTGGCTGCACAGAACCCTGACCTCAACCCCATCCAGCACTTTTGAGATGAACTGGAACAGAGATTGCGAGCCAGGCCATCTCGTCCAACAACAGTGTCTGACCTCATAAATGCTCTACAGAAACTCCAAACTCTTGTGGAAAGCCTTCCAAGAAGTGTGGAAGCTGTTATAACTGCAAATGGGGACCAAATTCATATTGAAATCTATGTACTTGTATGCAATGTCAAGGAAGTCCCTGTTGGTGTAATGATTCTAACACTTTTGTCCATATAGTGTAGTTCAGTTGCTATTGCTATGTCTGGTGCAAACTGTTAAATGTATACATTTATTTTATTGTAACAATTCTTTAGTCATTGTTGCAAAACTGAAAAAAGCGAGTCTCACTGCCCCATGGAACATTCTGTGATTTATCAACACACACAGCTAATGGATTTGCCACGAATGCAGACAATCCAATTGCATTGATTGACTTCGTTTAAACTGAAAGACCAATTCTCCCATTCACATCAAAAAGAGCATTGAGAGAAGGAAAGATAAGCATCACAGATCTTGTTGTCTGCAATCATCTGTTGTCTGACGCAACAATGGAGAAATATTGTGGAGAAATATTGTGAAGAGAGAAGAAGTGTCATGCTTCTCAAGTGTTTCAAAATTTAATCCTTGAGAATGTTTAATCAGTCACGTCGATTGTGCCTGCAGATGATCTTGAAAGCATTTGATAAACCATGTACGCCTTTTGCCTGAGAGCATTCCAATAAACAATACATTTTCTAAAATCCAAAATCCTGCTTAGGTACTGCAAACGCATGTCTCAAACATGTACTTTTTATGTTGCACCACTCGTCTACATCGTCGCCTCCATCTAAGTGTGCAGACAGCCACCTTGTGGGCATACCCATGTAATCACCAGCACATTAAAGGTAGGATTGTATATAGCCGGTATACTTACATAATTTACTACAAAACTGGATGCAAAGTTTTGTTTACATCTATGAATGAAATATTCACCAGCATATAGAGGATGCAGTTGTCAAGGTTATCAAGACAACAGGTCGCTCACAGTTTAATAAATCCTCATACTACCAACACATTCCTACACACATATAAGAATAGCATTTCACAGAGCACAAGAATGAATAGACAGAAATGTATGAATTGACAGATAGCTGACAGTAAATGAGAAGTGAGAATGGCAGGAATAAATGGATACTTGCTAGTACACTGCAGAACAAAACAGTATAACAGAGAAAAAACATTTACAGTTATATTCTCACCGCCTGTATGTTGTTGCATTTGAATGGAAGGTGATAAATATAGAAATCGTTGTTTAGGTTTAATTATGATTAAACATAAAACTGTTGTATTGTAGCTCCCCAAAAGAAGAGGCTAAAAATGACATGGCCAGGTGGCCTGAGAGTCAACTGGTACACACAAGATAAGACAACCCTTTATTAGTCCCACAGGGGGGAAATTTAAATAGTTTTACAAAGTGGACAGAATAAGAGAAGAAAGTAAGAACAGTAAAACCAATAGGATAACACACCAGCATTATATAAAAGTACACTATACAAATAAATATACAAAAATGTAAATTTGGAATTTTTATGTGAGTTTGATCACATTGCTTTCTCTGTTGCTAAAAGATTGTTCAGTTTTTTCCATTCATTTTTGTGTATTTTACTGCATTATGGAGGACTTGACAGTTCATTGGTGTGTGTGGCATGAACAAGGAGCTTCAGATTCTTCTAACGCCAGTTCAAACCTAAAAAAGGGGATCTGGAGACACAGTTTGTGTCTGGTTAATGTTTAATTTACTGTGTGGAGTAGAAAGCTGAACAGAAAAGCCCAGTCAAAACAGTTTGTAAGACTTTCTTTTAGCACAGGGGGGTAGCACTCAAAAACATACAAACCTTAATATCATGATATAATATTAAGTGTAAAATTATAGCTGTGATATAATTATAAGTGTAAAATTTACTGTGATTTTGATTTGTCTTGCTCGTTACTTGCTTCTGATAACTGTGAATCTGTGGCTCCTATTGTTATTCAGATGGTGTACTCCTCCTATGCACTGGGGCCTGCCACTTCACATGAATGAGCTATTGAGGAGCTAAAGGGCAGATTAAAAAAGGTGTGAAATTATACCAGTACAACTGTAAGTCTTTCAGTTGGCCTCTTTTGGTGTCACTGTCTTGTCTGACATGTCATGTAATTGTTGCATTGTTAAATCACTGGAACCCCACCCTGCTGCGCAGCCATCATAATACAAACTCAGGGAGCTGTGTGCATGCTTTTTTATTTTTGCATTGGCTTATGATTCAGTTTCAGTGTCCAGGTAATATGAGGTAATTTAAACTGCAGAGCACATCTTGAGACCACACCACGAGGTTATCAACACACAAATAACTGACATATTATATACATTATCTAAGATTTGGTTCTAAAAGGGCCTTTGCTAATCTGCCAGGGAAGAATATTCTGATGTCTAAAGTTAGAACCCACATCATTCATCACAAGGCATGCAAAATAAAGCTTGATAAACTGTGTCAAATATAAATAAGTAAAGGAAAACAAATGTATCTCAGTTGTCACCAGCATGATAACTCATAATAACAGCATAATCTTTTACTTTGTTTTTGGCTGACACCATTTCATGCTAATCAGATAATTTATACTACAGGTCATCTTTTTATTGCTGCACAATTGTTCACAGCACTGTTATACACTGTACATAATACTTTTATAAAAGGTATATTTTCAGCCCAGACCCTGCAAACGTGCATATTCAGACAAGCATTCTTGGCTCTTTTACACAGATTTCTATTCTTTACTTTATTTCATTTTGTGTTCACATCTATGCTGGTATTGATGTCAGCAAATGTTCTTCTACTGAATTAAAAAAACTGAAACAATTATCCTTGGTGCAAAAATTCAGAGAAGATGAAGTGAGATTTTACATAAAAATGTATAAAGTAAGAACAAAAATAGTTCAACTCAATTCAGTTTCTTTTCTTACTAAACCACAATCTTATAAGTCTGTAAAATATTTTGAGCTGCCACCTCATTCTTATTATTATTATGTTAAAACATATACATATACCAATGTATATATACATGTACCAATCATATTCTGTGTGTGTAAACAGGCTAACTGACACTGATACATTTCTTTATCAGAATTTTCTTTCTGATAAAGAAATATTGCATGAAAGTACTGAAACTTCTTTTGAACTGTGAATTGAATTTCTTTTTAACAAAATTGTATGTGTTTTTGATGCAGACACACTGAAGTGCAGAAAAATTTAATTAAAATTGTAGCAAATTAATCTCTCTCTAACACACACACACACAAGCACACACACACATATACGGTACAGACAGCTACAAGAGTAGTTCTACTCCTCATCTTTTTGCATCATTTTGCAGCAGCAATTTATTTTAATTTAAGCTAAAAACTTTTAAATTAATAGTATGGCCACGTTTCATGTATTTTTTTCAGTGTAGAAATAACAAAAACGTTCCTTTTTGCGGCACATGGATATTTTCTAAAGAATGTTAGCCAATGTCTTGGCATCGGAGTGGAAATGTAAATCAAAGTAATCCTCCATTTCAGTGTTGCACACTTGAACTACATTGCCCGTCATGCTCATCAGACCACTACGTCCCGCCTTCCGTATACAGAGTAGCGCTGTATGATTGGCTAATTACGCATCGAATACTCTCAAACCGCCGCTGGTTGGCTAGTTTCAGAGCTCCGTATCCCGGATGTGCGGTCTGGCGTGATATATGTGTAGCTGAAGGCGCGTAACTCAGTTTGAAACGAGGCGCTTTGGAATTGTCTGTTCACTCCACGACGGTTACAGAAACACAATGGTAAGGTTTATGTGCTTCTTTCGTTAAACACTCGCCTTTGGTTCACTGTGGATGATTTTTATAAGAATGACTGTACGTTTTCTGTCGTTTACCAATTTGTATCCCGTGTTTTGAACTGTTTTAACCATTTAGCCTTTAAGCTAATAATTCAGCTAGCCGATAAGCTACGGTTAGCTCTCCAGCTAGCCTTCTGTTTGAGAGCTGGGAGCTAAGGATGTGGTCTAGTATGCCGTGATTTCATCCTTCGGTGCTCTCAGTGTAAATGCTAGAAATATAACCACTAATGTGTGTCTTTGTGTTCCAGGCTGGAGGAAAAGCTGGTAAGGACTCAGGGAAGGCAAAGGCGAAGGCAGTGTCCCGCTCCCAGAGGGCAGGACTGCAGGTTTGTAGCGCGGGCGGGCTGCTCTCCCTCTAGTCTTCTTTAGATTAATGTATTTAGTCTGTAAAATCACAGTACATTAAATGTTGTCGATGTGGTACTTTACTTGGTCACTCATTGTGAATTGCAAGGATATTACTTGGGTAGTTTTTTAGACTAATTCCTGTAAACAATTTCCTTCGGGATAAATAAAGTTTTCTGATTCTGAAAGTATAACCGGATAATTATTTTAGCAAACTGGGTACTTCACCCGTCTCGTCATAAATTGTAGTGAGATTACTTGGCACGTAAAACTTGTTGGGGTTGTGCTTTGTCCCAGACAGATTTGAGTAATATGCCATACCGATTAGTTATTATGAAAGATCTCTATATATTGTGTGCTTGCAAAGGCTTGATTTCTTTGTTTGGCTTCGCTTGCAGTTCCCTGTTGGACGTATTCACAGACACTTGAAGTCCAGAACCACAAGTCATGGGCGTGTAGGAGCCACCGCAGCGGTTTACAGTGCTGCTATCTTGGAGTACCTTACTGCTGAGGTAGGGCTAGTAATCACCACTGATGCATGTGGTTTTCATCTGTGACACAGAAGATGTGAAAGTGTATGAGATTGAGTATGCACTAATACACAAGTGTTTAATGTACTGTTTTTGTTCAGTCAGGTCAGCTGTTATGTCTGTATATTTGCATGACTTGATATATAATATTTCCCCCTCAAGGTTCTGGAGCTGGCAGGTAACGCTTCCAAGGATCTGAAGGTGAAGCGTATCACGCCGCGCCATCTGCAGCTCGCCATCAGAGGTGATGAGGAGCTGGACTCTCTCATTAAGGCAACTATTGCTGGTGGTGGTAAGTACAGCATATCCATGGTTTATTTTAAAGTGTTTGAGTGAGTGAACATGCAGACACTGGTTTGGTTGGAACTCTGGAAAGCCTATTAAAGCTACAGCAGTGTCTCTGGAACACCTAAACTAAATGTCTAGAACTTTAACAGATATTAATTTAGCATCCAAACACAGCAAGTAGTTTTATTTAATTTGGGGACTGGTATTTATTATTTTCTTTCTCCATTTTAGGTGTTATTCCTCACATTCACAAATCTCTGATTGGGAAGAAAGGACAGCAGAAGACTGTGTAACCTGGGGATTAACTTGAATGGATCATCTCAGGACTTGTTCTGAAAAGATTCCAGTGTGTGTTCATGTAGATTGGTATAGTTTCATTACCTTGTGTGTTCAGCTTTGCATTTACTCATTTCTGGGGTATTTTTTTAAAACATGGCTTCAGAGAAGCCAACTTTTATTTTGTTAGGTGTGAACTGTAGTGTACTTTGTGACTTTTTTTTTTAATTGCAAGACTGTTATTCGCTTTGAATCTGTGAATTTTGAGGGGTTTTATTCAAATAAAGCTTGGTGCACTGCATTACCTGTCCCTATTCAATTTGTTTTTTAAATTAACCTTTTAAAGATCAGCACATTCTCATCTACACAAATTTGACACTTATGGTGGTGTTGCAAATAAACTTTCACATTGATTTAGAAAAAAAAAATGCTGCTTTAAATCTTCAGTTTCACTTTTAAGTAAAATATTTAGCCTGCAATATCCACTGTTTCTGAAGTATTGATGTGTTCAAATTCAGCATTTTGTGAGATTTGTCTAGCTCTATTGTATATGATTTTAATAAAAAGCAAATAATGTGGCCGTACAGTAAGCACTGCTTCTATTAGGGATCCACCTGCTGTCAGTAGCAGTTTCTTTAAAATCAAACTCTTGGGTCTAAAAAGAAATATCTGCTGTCATTATCCTCCAAGAGAACTCTCTGGTCCCCTCTGACTCGTTCATGTTTAGAAAAGACCTCATCCTATTTCTGTCATGGTGTTTTGTCCAGATTAGTGGACTAAAGGAATGATTCCTTAATAATGGATTGTATGTTTTATATATTCATGCAGATGTAGTCAGGCAAGGTATTTTCAGTACCAGAGGGATGCTTGTCATTTTACACTGGAGCTGTGAGGCTAATCTATTTATTCTCTGAAAGAAATGTCAGCCAGACCTGATCTTGCAGCTCTACTGCAAAGCCAAATAATCAAAATTTGTCTTTACTGGCTTTACTGACCCACCTAAGCTTCTGAGGGAAAATTCTTTTCCCCCACTTTACAGTTTCTGGGGCACATGTGCAGTCAGATTTAATGTTTGTGTGTAAAGTGACAATTTGTTATGTTTGAACAGATCTTGGCACGCAGTGTGATTCTTTCTGCAGTACTTTTACCCACAGTGGTGACTTGGTTATTAAATACATGTTTTATACTTGGTTTAATGATTTCTGGCATTCCTTTCAAATGCACAATGCCAGTTGTAAGTTTGTGAAACAGGAGGGAAGATCACTGTGATGGAAATAGAGGGTCAGCCACCTGGTGTTGATAAACACAATCTGCTCCAGTGCTAGGAGGTGATTATTCATGCAGCTTGTGGTGTTTGTGGGCATAGTCGCATTTGGTCAGCAGGCAGGGGTGGCAGCTGCTTGGGGCACCCAAGCCACTAGATGGCGAACGAGAGCTGATACTACGGCAAAAAAGT
>JBBKCR010000012.1:12473649-12495955 GCA_037577295.1 Ladigesia roloffi | reverse complement strand
GATGGTTGGACCTGGCTGACCTTACTACAGTCATTCTGTTGCAACGACAGGCTTTACACTGCAGCAAATCATTAATTAACAAAAGAATCAAAAAGTTAGTTACAAACTTAACAAAAATGTTGCCTAACAACTAAAAACAAAACAAGAAACAAAAAAAGTTACCAAATACGTTTCCTATAAGTAAAAAAAAAAGTTAGATACAAATTAAAAATAAAATAAGTTAGATGCAAACAAAACAAAAACGTTACTGTTTTTATGTGCTTTCGTTCAACTTGACCAACATAAAGTCTTGCGTTCATTTTAGGGCCGTCACTTTCCAGGCCAGACTGGTTTCACATCAGGCTCTTCCGAGCACGGACAGTTTTCAGGCAGCCCCGCAGCACATGAGCCGTACTCAGTCACACCAGGCCAGCACCCCTCCACCTATGGCCCCGGTGCCTCGGTTCCCATCAGCTTTTCCAGCAGCTCCCAGATTAGAGGTATATTTATTTGGTAGCATAACACTTAAAAACCCACATAAATACTTTTGTCATCTCGATTATGTAGTGGTGACATGGCCTTCAGTAAATTGTTGGTTTTTCTTAACAGTGGATTTGGAGAGTAGGAAATGTTGTATAATAATCAGTATCACTGTGACAGTGGAGTGCACTGGATCATAAAGTAAACAAACACTTTTTGCAACAGCGCAGAATTCCATAGAAATGGAAACATTTGCAGACAATTAAAGGGCTTGTGGTTTCTGCTAGTAATTCTGCAAAGCTAAGCAAAGATCTGTCCTTACATTCAGTTATTCACAGAAAGGAGCAGTTGGATATTTGGTTTGCATTTACCTGCACTGTGTAAATTCCTGAAGAATGAATGCCTTTCCTTCCAGTGTTTCACTGTTGTGTGTGGCTGCTTTACACTCTGTAGGTGCATCAGCTTTCCAGACCATGCCGTATCTGTCCCACCAGCCACAGGGCTACGCTGTCCACAGCCACTTCGCCTCCCAGCCAGGTGAGCACACCTCGTCAGTCAATCTATTTTATTGCTATTAGTCTCATTATGTTTTATATTCTGTATTAATTTTGTGTGTTCATTATTAGCTTGTCTTTTCAAATTTGGTTTTCTGCTTCTTTTCTGTATATAGTGGCCAGAGCCCTAATTTTTACTGTTTTTTTTTCTACTTCTACTGAACACCACAGGATTCATCCCCAGTGCCAGCATCCCTCTTCAGAAGCAGTTGGAGCATGCTAATCAGCAATCTGGCTTCACTGATTCAGTAAGTGGCTGTTCATTGATTTATTGTCTTCCACAAATGGGGAGGAAAATTTGGAGTGGGGAAAATTCAGGATTTTTCATGTGCCTCAGTTTGCAGAAGTATTAAGTACTATTTGTTAAAGGTTATCCTGCTGATGTACCTCGTTATGAGTTTGACTCTTTGCGTTGCTTTAAAATTAGATAATCAAAGAGTACACAAACACTCGCTTCATGTCATCGCTTTTCTAACACGTTAAACTCTGTCCTCTATAGAGGATGTGGACTTACTTTCACTTAGGAAATCAACAAAAACAAATTGCCCACTAATGCTAAAACTGTGAAATGTGTGTTTCACAGGGTGCTCTGAGGCCCATGCACACACAGGCTCTACACGTAAGTGCTGCTGGGCTTCTGCCTACACCTTCGTTGGCAGTTCAGATTCCCACAGCAAAGGTGAGGGCCGTCACTATTGCTTTTACTCCCAATAATGAATACTCTAGGACTGTTTAAGTCACGTATTATAGCTAGTGCCAATCTGGTCAGTCCATGGATCATTTATCTTCACCTTTTATTCTCTTCCATCTTACTTTCTCCTCTTTCCTCCACACAGTATTGTGTGTGCGTGCGTGTGTGTGTATGCTTAATGTTGAAATGTACTTTCACCTCAGGAATACATACAATGCCTTCTTTCTCTGCACTTTCTCAGTATTATGTGTCTTTTTAACAGGCAGCTTTCCAGAGTTCTCCTCAGCCGGCTCCTCGTCACACCTTCCTTTCCCACCCTCAAGCTGGACAGAGATTCTACCACCATAGCAAGTGATCAATGTTACGGCACCCAAACCTTGTGCAGACTCTGTAAAGGTAGCATGTAACCAAAGTGACACACAAATTGGAAGATTTTATTTTAGTATATAATGAATGTTTTCAAGTTTTGATTAGAATGGACTCTTTACATTGTACATGTAAAAACTTCATATGGATACTTTTGTGGCAAAAAAAAGAGGTCCAGTCACTGTTTTCTAAAACAATTGAAACAACATTTTCTAAGCAATGTTGAAATACTCTTATACCTAAATTGATGGACTAATAGGGTGCAACAGTGAAATGTAACTCAAAGGTTTCATATGTGAAACTGCTCACTAGCTTTTTTATGCCTTTTCAATTTCTTATCGTTTCCTATGGCTGGATATACTTGTTTGGGTTTGAATTGGTCTTTGAATTAAAACATTTGTTTAAAATGAAGCCTTTATTGGTTTATTCTGAGCTGAACAAAAATAAATTTGTGAGAATAGTAGAGGTTTTGAATATAGTGTTATTTTGTCTACTATGAAACACATTTAGATACACAGCTTTTATTTCCTTTGCAGAGTAAATTTATACTAACCTTCATTCTGCTTTTTAGATTTGGGTTTTTTTTTTTTTACAGGAGTTGTGGATTCTTTGTTAGTCTTGAAAGCTGCTGTTTCAGGAAGATTATTCCCCCATTCTCACAAGTTTCATTCATTCTCATACTCTGACCTAAAATGTAAAGATATGACAAACCAGATCAAACCATTGGTTTTTATTTCACTAAACTGTGTGTATTTTGAGGGTTTTACGGTAATTAAAATTTTGGCGCGTTTGAATCAGACGAGTTTAGATCTGTGTTTAAAGTGAAAATGTTGGGCCCTAATTTATTCAGTTGTTCAAAACAAAAAAAAATCAAGCATTTGCATAGGCTGAGCCCGGTCTCATGAGTTTTCCTGCAGCCATCATGAAATACAATTTTTTCAAAATATGTGCTCCGATCCCAATTTTGGGCTTTTTTTCATGCTAGGACAACACTTAGGTCCCCGGGCAGTAGGAGAGAAATAATGAGTAGATTCCTTACTCTAACCTAACCATACCCTAACCTTTACCATAAACTTACCCTAACCTAAACCTAACCTAACCTTAACCTAACTGTAAGTGTCACCAGTTAGCACAGATACTGGTGATTTAACACAGTGCCCATGAAAATACTTAGGGTAGTAGAGCATTGTCCTAGCACGTGAAAATATGCGTGATCTGATCATGTATTATGATTAAATTGTGTTTCGCGATGGATGCACGAACACTCATGAGATCGGGTTGATATGCCATACTTGTCGGTGGGTTATGTGTGGCTTTCTATGTACATTCTTTGCATTTAAATTTTTTTAGTCAATGCTGGAAAACTGCCACCACATGTTAAGATTGTGTAAACCATTCTAGTAAACCCTACAGGGAGATTACCAGTACATAGATATAATTAATGGTTGATTTGAAAGTCGTTTAACGAGGCAACAAAACTTGGTAGAGATATTCTATCACTTGTCACAACCATAGTTAATTTCCTATTGTACCAAATTTTGGAAACATTATCATTACAACTCTAATGACGAATGTACTTATTTTATATGCTACCATCTTAGTTCACCTTCTTCACAGAAATGACAAAGTTATCTCCAACACAAAGGAACTAGGAAGGCCATTGGTTCAATAATTCTCTGGGAGAACAGATGTCACTGCTTTGTTTTATTTCACGTTTCTTTAGGGTTGCCATACCTACATTTTTGAGAGAAAATGTGTTAATAAAAAAAGCATTAGGCAAAAAAGTTAAACAAGTTTTAAATACATCTCTCTCTCTCTCTCTCTCTCTTTCTTTCTTTTATAATACAGGTTTGCTTTTTCTCCTTCAAGGGTTTCTGATAATTCTAGACAGTGACAGCATGTCGTTGTGTTGCAGCAATGAATCCCCTTCAGACACTTAAAAAAAAAAAGGCAAGGTTTATGTGCTTGTTTTTAATCGTTAGGGCGAGGGGCTCTCTTCATTTAATACAAATTGTTTATCACAGTCATGGAACAGATTAACATTTTGTTCATATTATACAAAGATGTAGAGAAATGGCTTTGATACCACCCTCAATATGAGCTTCTAAAAAAAAGAGAGGACCCCCCCCCAAAAAAAAAAAAAAACCTCAACCCATATGGACAGATTCATCAAATTTCAAAATTGTTCAATACAGTCTTATGGGAATGATAGCCTATGCAGCTGATGGGATGGAAATACATGGCAGTGATGGGACGTCCTAACATTATGATAAGCCCAAGAACATACAGAGGCCAACAGTGGCTTATTATATTCGTACTGATTTCTTCATCTCCCCCACCTTTGACATTTTTTGTGTAATTTTTTTTTGGTTCTAACCATCATTCTACATGAAACAGCATATTTACAATGTATAAATGGAACAGTACAGAAGAATTTGTGACCTGTGACTAAAGATACCTGTGTCAGGATGGCACCCTCTATCGCTTGTATTTTGGCTATTGTGAGGTAAAGTGGGAGACTTCTGTCCTCCAGTGAAATCCAACTACTCTCGGCCTTTGTTTCTGTCTTGAACCATAGAATGTGGCTTTTGCTGTGTTCTGCAGTATAAATAGCCAACACAGCTGTAGCTATGTGCTTGAGATCCCAAATTCAAAGTAGCAAAGAAAGCAGGAAGGGTAGAAAATGGGACAGTTGGAAAAAAGAAAGAAACAAAAAAAAGCCAAGCAAGACTTAAAGAGGAGACACAGTTATTTTAGTGTCAAACATATGAGGAGCCTCTCACAGGCTGGGGGGGGGGCAACACCCACCACTATTACAATGGCCAAGGCTGAAGAGAGAGCCTTGGCACATCTGTTGTCCTGTATTTCTTCTCTATTATATACATTCAAAATAGCGTGGATTAATGTATATTCAGAATATTTACAGAGATGTTTTGTCCATTTGCAACAATTTCCAATTATTAATTTTTTCCCCTAGTTTTCCGACCCAAAGATGGGTTATAAAGTACATCAAGAGAGGGAGAGATAAGAAATAAAGAATGAAAAATAAAGAGAAACAAAAAGAGAAGAGGGAGAATAGCATTGCTGAGGTGTATTTCTCTCCTTCTTTCCGGGTCCAGTGCATCTTGCCAATACCTGAGAGAAAGGGAGAAAGCGATACCAAAGGAAGGACAGGTGGGAGGAAGTGGGGATGAGAACAGGGTAGAATGCAGTTGAGAATCAAATGAGGAAAAAGGGAAAAATAATTTATATTTTGATGTAAAGGGGACAAACATGTGTTTAACAAATGATGAGAAAGGGAAAGGAAGACATGGACAGAGTGAGTAACTGTAAAATCTGACCAATGTCTGAACACATTAGTATGATCAGATTTCCGAGTGTAAACTAGATTACAGAGGTGTAATTGCTGGTAAGTAGAGTGCTAATACAGAACTGAAGGTCTAGGACAGCTAGATGGGCACAGTTACCTGGGAATATAGAGTTTTGGGCCACATCTGCAAGCAATTATCAAACAAAAACCAGTGAGTCAACCCCCTCACCTGCTGTACTGACACATAATATTCAGTCTTAATGCAATATATCCATTTGGAAGATACTAGCATCTGGAAATAGGCAACAGCTTTGTTTTATTGTTTCACAATTTAGCCCCATTGTGTTAAACAGGACAATAAATGTAGTGCAAGTAGTACAAAATACAGTAGAAATTTGAACATGGAATCCTATGTACACTTCGTTCATGCATGAAGTAATTTGTCATGTACAGATCAATAATACAAAGGCTGCATCTCTGACACTCTGTGTTCCTGTTCATGCAGTTGCCAGTGTGCAAGCAGCAAACTGTTTCAGTCCATGTCTTTTTTTAATAGTCTTATTCATAAATAAGTCAATATTACAGGAAAAAAACAATACATAACCAAGAAACACATTTAGACAGATTGAAGTGCTTTTATTTGGGTTTATTTTTTATTTACTGTTGCTTGAATCTTGAAGTTTTGGTTGTTGATCCATGTTGGTAGAGCACACATTCAGAGTTCTGTTCTAATAGCAGATAGCAGCATTTTCCCAAGGGTTATGGTTATGCAAGGGCAGACCATTTTAAAATAATAAACTCACTCCATTCTGTGCTTTGGACTTTTATTTAAGAGTCTTTTTGGTTTGTTTTTTCTTGTTTTTGTTTTTTTACTCCAATGGAGATTTTATTAAATCATTTGCATGGATTACATAAGTATATAGTTGGTTTTTGTTTGGACAATGTAAACTCTTGGATTAGTGTTTTGCTGTTGGCACACTAGCATTGCACAGTCACTCTCAGGTAGCAGGTGAGCATGCGCACACGAGTGAGAGCTCCATATACCTGCTGTGTCTTATTTAGCCATGGCTTTGATGGCCACTGCAGCCTCCTCGTTCATCGCAGACAGGACAGTAATCTGAAAAAATACACCGAAGAAAAATGAGTAGATATTAGTGTACTGCATATTATAGTATTATTACTGTTCACAAAGTGTAGACACAGTATATGGCTCTCACCAGGATCTCCTCTCCAGCATCGAACTTGCCCTCTATCTCTTTGCCCAGGTCTCCCTCTGGCATTTTCAGGTCTTCCCTGACCTCACCGCTGTCCTGAAGCAGAGACAGGTAGCCATCCTGGATGCCAATCAACTGTGAGGAGGGACGGGTTTAGAGAAATGAGGACATGTGTGTCTTGAAATATGCACATTAACTAAGTCCTTATCATATCCTACATGGAGCACTATTCTGTAAAAACAGGCCCCAAGTCTTTAATGGCATCCTACCAAATGACGGCCATACCTGATAGTCCATTCTCTTGATGTTAGGAACATCCATATTGTGAGTTGAGGGACAGATGTCCTCATACTTTTTGCCAGTGAAGATATCAATGCCAACCATGTGGACCTGTCAGATGGAACAGAGTCACGCTGTTTACTCCACTCCTGTCCAAAGCTGTTCATTCTGCACCTTCCCAGCCATGCCCTATTGTGGACAACTCTTTCATACAGCACTGTGCAGAGAAGAATGGCATCCGCATCACCAAATTCTGGAAGCTGTTTGTGTACAACAAAGCCATTCTCTCATTTAGCTGAATGCTTGGTACCTTTTCGAGTATCTAAACAAAGTATCCAAATAAAATCTGGACCTGGGTTCAGAACCCGCACCTCTTTATTCACCTCACCTTTGCATGTCCGTGTTTGCCGGTCTTGGATGTGGACATCTCCACGATCTTGCATGGTCGTCCCTTCAGCACCACAAAGCCGTTCTTGCGCAGGGCAGAACATTGCATGGGGTAGGTGGCGGAGGCCCCAGCATCGCCTGTCGTGAAGTCCAAATCTGCATCTGCCATCTTTGTCCTTAAGAGGTGAAAAGCATTGGACATAGCATTCATTCCATGCCAAGACACTTAGAGGGGCACACCAATACTTTAATGCCAATTTCTGAGGAGTTGGCAAAAACCAGAAAAGTGCTGAGGTTTAAATGCTAAGACTTTACATTATAACCGAAATCTTTGAGAATATAAAGGCACCCTCATGGCTTGCTGGATTGCAAAGGGAGAGCTAAATTAGGTAACAGGAACATGGCACCTGTTATTCCCACTACTGCTGCACTCGAACCAAGCAGTGGAAATGTATAATTACAATGACTGTAAATCAATTACAGGGACATATTGGGTTAGGTATTCTGAAAAATTGGTTTGTAGTGATGTAGGCTTTTTTTCTGGTTTGTGCATTCGTTGCATGGCGGACGCACGTTTCACGTGGAAAGGCCCAAACGTCAAGTCATGCTGCCTCCATGCGAGAGGCAGAAACACGTCGCCCGTTATAGCAGGTCTGCAGCTCCAGACGAGCCAAACTCAAATACGAGGGGCTCTGACTGAGTGATAGAAGTGACAGTCTCACAAAACGGGCCTTTTTGGTTTCCTCAAATCCTGAAAAAAAAACTGTCCAGAGCTTGTGTTTTAACTAGAAAACACAGAGATAATCCATTGGTCAGGGCAGGCTAAGGCTACCATGCTCCAGGAGGACTTCGGGCGTGCAGCATTCACTTTAAAACTCCCAATATTAGAGCATTAACCGATTTGAAATCGATTCATCTTCTCCTTGTTTTGGCCCGCATCTCGGTTAGACAACCCCTTCTCCGCCCTGGACGTGCTGAGGCCTACCCACCCGGGACAGACACAGAGATCGGAGGGCTAACCTCGGCTAACAGCATCGAGGACACGCCTGAACCCGGCCCAGACCTGGACCAGATCCATCAGATCTGGTCCAGATCCATCAGACCTCTCGACTAATACCCCTGTAACCAGGACAGCACGCAGCAGCCGCTACTCTGTTACAATTAAATGTGACATTGCAACAATGTAGTGCAACAGTGTAACACAAGCACCATTCCAGCTCCGAGTTCTGATTTGAGTGATCCGATCTCTCTCTTCAGCCACCGCGTTCAAACCTACTCTTCCTTTGTGCTGCTCGGTTCCGTAAAGTTGCCTCCGTATAAAAAGGCCCAGTCTTCATTTCGTTATGCCGAATTCCAGAAAAAAAACACTAAACATAAAGTATACGCCAGGAAAATTGTGGCTTACGTTAAAAAAAGCAATTTCTGCCTATAAAAATGTCGCTTTCACCTCCGAGATCAGTAAAGTTTTCTAATTCAGATTCCAGCACGGCTCACTGTCACAACGAAAAAAATACATAATAATGAATAGAAATGGATGAAGAAGAAGAAGAAGAAGAAGAAGAAGAAGAAGAAGAGGAGGAGGAGGTGAAGGCAGCAGTAAGGAGGTAAAGGGATAGGTTTATTTTGGCTAACTTACCTAGTTTAAAATCTTTCCCACTCTTAGATGCTTGGGTGCGATCTAATGACTGAGCCTGGTCCCGCTGGATGTGTGGTTAGAGCTTTTTGAGCTGCTGGTGCTGGTTCTGGTGCCTTTTGTGCCTTTTTCCACTTTAAATCAGCTCTGTGGACTCTCCCGTCATTCCAGAGCTTTCGGTTCCTCCCTGTTTCTGTTCTCTCGAGGGCACACACGCAGGTTCGAGGCTGACAAAAGTGTTAAAGCCCCCCAAAACGGTCTCTCTCTCTCGCTCTCTCTCTCTCACTCACTCTCTCATCCGTACCGACTCAGCCACACATAACCACCGAGACGAGCCTCGGACGCGTTCCCTCTACCGCGCATGCGCACTCGCCCCTCGCTCTTTAAATTCTAGGACGGCGCGGGGGCGCGCACGAAGGCTTGTGTCCGTCAGATCCGCGTCAATCCACAACGCGTCTGATTTTTCTGCATTTTTTTACTGTGATTCATACTGAATATGCGCCCGTATTATGCTTAAACGGTCTCCCTTCTTAATTTTTAATCGAAATGTTTTAATCTGAATCCCCTTTCCTCTTTAAAAACCGGCTCTAACCATTCCTCCCATTACTACTGCCAAAAACGGTTCAGCTAGGCTAAAGGCGTAAAGCGATATTCACTAAGAGCCTGTGTAGCGTTACGCACTAAACTGATCCATGTCATTTGAAACACGTTGTACATAATTATTCTAATTCTGCAGAATTGGTTTTTCACAGCCCATTTGTTTCTGAGACTTTTGGTGCCCTTGGTAATGTCTAAGAAGGGTAATTAAATAATTCTTATATTGAGTGACAGGGTACACAGACGTCCAGGCATGCCCAGTGGAAGGCAATAAGAAGGCCCCATCTTTTCAGTCAGTGTAGTCGTTTGGATAAATATAGCCATGTGAAACATGAATCTGGTGACCTATGAGTAGAGTAGGAGCTGGGGTGGGAGTAGGGGTGGTGGAGGGTCCAGGCGAGGCAGTGAGGCCTAACAACACGGGCATGAAACAGAGCAGGTTTTTCTCAGACAGCCCAGAAGGGTTGGCCTGGTTTGCTCTCACTGGTTTTAGCCCTGCGATCTGTGTGTGTCTGCTTTATCACTGGTGGCTACACAAGCTGATGTAACCACAACAGGTGACAGGTGTAGGTCCCAGTCAGAGAAAGTGACCATGTTTACATATATCCGCTGCCTGTTTTTCAAACTTCAACAATAGCAGGCCAATATCATGTAATCAAACTATAATGTAATGCTAAACCCATTTTGTCTCAATAAAGAAACATTGTGAAATGTACCTAACATATATTTCAAAAGTAGCAAAAGCAATGCTTATATAGCGCCATAAGAACTTAGGTCAAAATTTAGGTATGTATTAATATTTTTATTTAGAACAGCAGGGCATATTCTAATGCCAAATCAATTTAGGCCAATAATCAATAAATATACAATGTGAAATATGCTGCATATGTATTAAAATATTTGTTTAGTGAAAGCCATGGTTATAAAGAACCTTGCACACACAAAGAACCATCTATGTATGTATGTATGTATGTATGTATGTATGTATGTATGTGTGTATGTATATATATACAATAGCAAGGCATAATCATGTCCTCAAATATATATTTGAATGCTGAATCCAGTTAGGTCAATAATCAATGTGGAAATATCAATGTGTGAACTATACTCGTATATATTAAAAAATATTATTTTGGAAAAGCAGTGGTCATGACATCTCAAAGAACGATTTATTTATATATTTATTTATAATTTTACATCTTATATTGATCCAGGAGAAAATTATTTGAGTCCTCTGCATAGTTTGTTGTTTTATAGTGTAGTATATTATAATAGACTCCATCATGACCAAGAGCCATTTATCCTGGAAAAGAACTGTTTAATCATTCAAATGCTGAGGACTCATTTGAAAAATAAAACAATTGTTTTCTAATAATAAAACACATATACTACACTATAATATATGATAACTAATAAACATACTTCTGTATAGCACCAAAAAGCTCCTATTTTAAGTTAAATAAAAACTTTTAGTACCTACTATACTAAGCTTTTTTGCTAAGTGTGTGGGTGGTTTATATTTCCGTGTAAAATGAATTACAATTTAATATATTTTCAAAGTGTGTTTATTAATTATATTATGATTAAATAAAATTTTTGTTTATGACTAAGTGTTTCGCGCGAGGCCGACGGAGGACCAATCAGAGGGCCGGAGGCGCAGCCCCAGCTCACTGAATGGTCAGCGGTTGAGCCAATCAGAGCGCGGTTCAGCTGGCCATGCCCGTCATGGGCTCTGGATAAAAAGTTTGCGGTGGCGGCTGGAGCAAATTTGGAGATCAGAGGGAGGGGGAGAACCTTGCTTACGAGTTACAGGGAGAGAGTGTGGAGTAAAAAAAATGACCGACACAGAAGCGAAAGAAGCTCCAACAGCTGCGGCAGAGACCGAACAGACTCCTCCACCGGAGAGGAAAGTGATTGGTAGGGGGTGCTCTCAATTTATCACACCAATAACAGATCACACAAACTAAGCTTATCAAATCTATAGACACTTCTGTGGCGTGTCTTTAGCTGATCAGGCTCCTACACGTCCTGAGTGTTTGCGTGTGAGTTTCGTTTTAAGGACCCACCATGCTGAGCCACATTTCAGGAATAGCCACCTTCCACGTGTTTCCAGTTTCACTCGTGTGTAATAATGACACTGTTTTTGTTGTCTGTGTATGAAGTTCTTCATAAATGTATTCGTTTTTTATCATTCCAATCTGAAAGATGACGCACAACCCTTCTCCAGTGTAGTACAGCGTTGGTATGATGGTCATAATAAAGTAAAACTGCCTATATTGTAGACTTGGTGAATTCATTTTGAATTAAAGGGATTGTGATCCTGAGACGTGTTGACTTTTTTTTTGTCTAGCGCAGGTGTTTGGATTGTCTTTAGGTACAAATATGGGGCACATGGAAGCAATAACTCGTGATTTGTAATGTCTTATCTGTAAATTAAGATAAATCTGTGTAATCGGTAGTAGGAAATGGGTCAAACCGGCCTTCGCACTGAGCAGGGAAATATTGTTTGGAGTGGATGTGAGCAGATAGATGTTGTACAAACGCATTCCAGGTACTCAAACTTTGAGCTTGTTCTACTTGACCTTATCCTAAGAGTGGTTTGGAAGTTTTTTTTCTGGTTAATAATTGACCGGCAGGGCCTTCGATCCTCCACACCGTAGGCCTGAAAAATGCAGGCTTCTCGTGTTTGAACGTGGCGTGTTCGCCACACCTTCACGTGCTGCTGAGTCTCATTAATACACCTTCACTCCTCCTCTCACAGCTACTCTGGTGCAAGGAACTGTGAAATGGTTCAATGTTCGGAATGGATATGGATTCATCAACAGGTATGTTGATCTTTTCCAATACATAACCGTAAATACGCATCGTTTTGGTAGCATTTGTGGCTTTTTCTGTTCGGTACGTTTCAAATGTTCGCAAATGACTGGTGCATGTGTATTTTTTTTCTGTTAATTCTACACGGCTTTGCTTTCCTTACAGAAATGACACCAAAGAGGATGTGTTCGTCCATCAGGTAAGGAAAAATGAAGGTTCTGCTGCCCAAGGTATATGCACAGTTTTGGGATGCCTGACCTTTACAGCTACAGGGACTTCAATGACATTCCATTAAAATAAATAAACTTTAAAACCCAACCACTTCAGCTATAACTGCTTTAGTAGGCTTTCTACAAGATTTGAGTGTTTCTCTGGGAATTTGGGCTTCTTTCTGTCGAGCATTTCTGAGCTCTGGGACTGATGTAGGCGCAGCTCACAAACTACTTTCCAGTTTATCACAAAGGTGTTTGGGTTGAGGTCAGGGTTCTGTGTGGTTGGAAACATGGTGTTGTCCAAAATGTCTTGGCATGTTAATGCATTAAGACCCACCCGATTTCAATAATTAAGAGGTGTAGGTTCTTCTGTACATATTGTGTATGTGTACACTAAACCACATTCAAAAATAGTAGGTTTGGTTTGAAAAACTAGCAAAATAAGACGTGTTCTTACATCAATAATCACTTTGGTCAGTCAGAGTTTTCAGCATGCTTTGTTTGCTTAATAAAAATGGACCAGAATATAGCAGTTTTGTGTTATGTTTTCTTTGGTAATTTATGAAAATCAGGGCATGTCTTCAAAAATACTCCTGTGTCTGAAATATTTTGACTGTGATATATGGTCTTGTCATAATTAAGATTGGGAACACCACTCAAAAGCAGCTGACTGAGTGGGCTGTGTGATGGGGAGCATGGTGGGGGTTATGTAGGGGTTGCTTTAACTGATTTGTGTTTTTAGACTGCCATAAAGAAAAATAACCCCAGAAAGTTCCTCAGGAGTGTGGGCGATGGGGAGATTGTGGAGTTTGATGTTGTTGAGGCAGCTAAGGTAAGTCCTGACCTGGAGCAGCATGTGTTCAGCTCACCTTTTTGTGCATTTTGAGTTTAATGTTGAGGTTAAGTCTTCTGTTCGTTTCTCTGTGTAATTCAGGGTTCTGAAGCTGCCAATGTGACTGGCCCAGGTGGGGTTCCTGTCAAAGGTAGTCGCTATGCCCCCAACAAACGCAGGTTCCGTAGACGCTTCTTCCCACGAAACATGCGGCCTCAAGGGGAGGGGATTCCCGAGGACGGTGCTGGCCCCACTTCAGATGGGGAAGGTGGTGGAGAAAACGATGGCACCCAACCAGGCATGCGCCGTCGCCGCCCGCGCAGAACACCAGGCTCCCAGCAAGGCCTGGTCAGTCCTGATTCCTTTCCAATTGGCCTGAAGTAAAATATATGTACTGGGAAGCTACAGAGACTGTTTTAATAGTACTTTGCCCTATTCCTGCTTTGGCCTTTATTACAGTGAGGTAGAATTTGATTTGGGCCTGATGTTTTGGTCGGAACCATGTAGAGATTAAAGCCTGACCTGAACTAGTTTTGAGCCCTAAACCATGGGTCATCAACTCCGGTCCTGGAGGGCTGGTGTCAGCACAGTTTGATGGTAGTCCTCCTCAAACATTCACTAAACTTGACAATTAACTGGTGAGTTGAACCAGGTGTTTCTGAGGAGGGAAATCACCAAAACATGCTGGACTCCGGCCCTCCAGGACCGGAGTTGCCTACCCCTGCCCTAAACTGACCTAAGCTCAAGAAAATTGTCCCAAACCGACCTGGTCATCAACGTGCCAAACCACATAGAATCATATGAGCATGATGAGGTCAAGGATTGCAAAAGTGATTTTGCTTTCATTATTTTATAAAGCGGAGCTATTGAAGAGTGTTTGAAGTAGTGCTGTCATCTCCTGGTTGTATTTTTGCTTTAGGAAGAGTCAGAGGATCAGAAGAACGAGGTGGCAGATGGCCAGCAGAGGCCGCCACCACGTCGTTTCAGACCTCGCTTCCGCAGGTGAGTCTTGGGGCAGATTCTCATTTCCATCTCCACTGTGTCCCTGCGAAGTGGACTGCGGTGGGTTGCAAATTTCAAATGAGATTCAGTTTGAAGGAGAAATCCAAACTCTAAGGGGAAACAAAAGTTCTGAATTGTTCAATGGTCTTGTGTCCAAGATTGGGAACACCACTCATAAGCAGCAGGCTGGGTGTGCTTTGTAATTGGGGGCATGGGAAGTAGACTAGAGGGGATTTGAAGGAGATTTAAAATGAAATTCCATTTAATGGAAGAATCCAAACTCAAGGGAGATGAAAATGTATTTTGTGGAGAATAGTGAATAACAAAAACTAGTGAGTTTACCCATCAGATTGCATGTGTGACGTTTTTGTGCATTACAAAATAAAAAATAAAGCAGCGTGCTTAAACATCCTCTGATCTGTGTGTAGGTAATATAGGGCGTGGCTCGAGGACGCTGTAGTATGGAATGCAGTCTTACTGGGCTTGTTTTATGCACTGTGCCTCACTTCAGTAGTCTGCACAGTTGGGCAGGTGGGGAGGATCGGAAGAGCAGCATCGAGCTGGACAGTTTTATTGGCAGCACCTTGTTCTTCTGCAGCTCTTCCCTTGTTCCCATATCAGATCTATTTTTGAAGAATCTCGATTTGGTTCAGGTTTGAAACTGATCAACACACAGCATATTTATGGGCTGTGTGCACTCCAGTTTGTGTCCACATAATTGTTGCTGGAGCCTCTAGCCAAAGAGAGGATTGAGCTCCATCACCAAGCTGTCTCTGCTCGCGCAGCCAGAGAAAGTGGAGAGGAGCTGCTGTGCCTGGTGCTGGTGCTGCCGTTAAAAAAAAATCAACTAGTTTTAGTGAGTGAGGAGGCAAATATTGCCTGTTAATTAAGAGTGTTGTGTTCGTGAGGTTTCTAGATCCATGTCTTCATATCTAAACTGGATTCAGTTGTGAATTTTAGGGCTCCCTGACCTCCAGAATCTCAGTTGAAGTCCTGTGTAATTCCTGATTTTCCAATATGCGTTGTTTCCAAATTAGAAACAAGAAATGGTGTACTCAGTTTTTTTTTTTTTTTTTTTTAAATATAAACAATTTAGAAAATCTGTTTTTGTAATCCTCAGGCCATTCCGTCCACGTCCCCCTCCTGGGGAAGGCCAGCAAATGGCGTCACCTGAGAGCCAAAAGGAAGCTCCAAAAGAGGGCCAAAGCAACGGGGAGCAAGGAGATGGATTTAAACAACGCCGACAGTTCAGTCGGCGCAGGCAAAGAAACTCTGACTCCACTGCCTCTAAAGTAATGCACTTGATGATGGTGGTTTTTCATGTATTATATTCCTGTGGTTCAGCATGTAAATGGCTTTTCCCATTTTTTCACAACAAAGTGTGTTTAAATTAGTCATCTTCCATTAAAGAAAATTCCACTGTTTCCTCATCTTGACAGGATGGAACAGTTAAGTCTGAAAAAGCAGAGCCTGTAGTCACTACTTCTAAACCAGCTGATGTGTCTCCTAAGCCAGCTGATGTGAAAGGCTCCCCGAAAAGTTCACCAAAACAGTCCCAGAAAGCAGCTTCTCCAAAATCAACTGAGGTGAGGCGTGCAATCGGTTGTGGACTGTGAAATCATACATTTCAATTGCTGTGGCTTTTTCCGATCTCATTTACATAAATTATCATGTCACTTAAAGATGCTGCTTCATTGTAGTTCATTGCCTTGGATTCTTGTGTTTATATGTCTTGTTTACCACACACTTTCTTCTCAGGCTCCTGCCCCTGTGGAATGACCTCTGTGACATGGACTGAATCAGATGATCCTGGGAAGAGGTGATTCTTTTACTTAATTGCTACTGTAATTTCTAGGAGTTTATGCGGTGTTTTGGTATCACAACTACAGTCAGGGGGTAGTGTAACACTCAATGAAGCTCTACTCAGTGAATCTTTTCTTGCAGTTGATGTAGAACTAATGTTTACATTTGGATCTGAAACTCGATGTTTACACTGTGGTAGTTTGACAAATTGAAAAGTAGTATATTACAAAACAAAAATTGCTGGTGGCCTTGTGGTTGAAGTGTTCACCCAGCGATCAGAACATAGTAGATTGAGCAAGGTACCGTCCCCACACACTGCTCCCAGGGTGCTGTGTTCCTGGCTGCCCACTTGGAAAAGGGGGAAAATGCAGAGGAAGAATTTTGTGCTGTCCACACTGTTCATGTGGGACAGAATGGTCACTTAATTTTTCTGCATGAAGCCAGATGGGTTGGCTTAACCCCCTCCCCAGTTAGACACTGAACGGTTTTGGCCACACAGTCTCATTAAGAGTAATGGCTGTATGGTCCTTTTTTGTGGCATGGCTCATCAAATGTGCAAGACATTCAGAGGTTTCAGATCAACAGGACCTCTGTCACATCATTGTGGACATTGACCTCCCAGACATCCCTGGTTGTAGCCACCGCCTGGCATCGTTATTGCTTGCCTTCCCATATTGCGCATGCAGTAACTCTTGTGGTGGATGCAATTTAAAAGTTGCACGTTCAGTTACCCTTTTTAATTGGTATGACACTTATGCACTTAAAACTATGTTCTCCTCTTATATCTCAATAGAAACCCGGAGGCTTGGACTATTTCCAAAAACCTTATGCACAAAACTGTAATTTAAACCTGCCTAACTTCTGTTTTTCTGTTGCTCTCTAGGTCCCCAGGTGGCTTAGCTGGGGTGGTTGGACCTCATCTGTCTCAAAAATGCAACCGAAGTGCACACAACTCTTCCTGCTACCTCTTCTTTGTACCCTTTAGTCTGGTGAGATGGAGAGAGGGAGGGGGCAGGAGGGGCGCTGAGTATATTTTGGACTTAAAAATCTTTAGGGGGATCTCGCACAAAAACGATTGTATAGTCTTGCTCAATATGCCCATGATATTTGCGTTGTCTCCCCCTGTAGTTCAGAAAAAATGGGTGTGAGCAGTTGAATGAGAACCAGTTTGGCCCTTTAAGTTTGACAGTCAGGAAAAAAATTAAACATATAAAAGGGTTGTCTTCACCACCATTTAAAACGACTAGGTGACAATTACTACAGGCCCGTTCTTAAGAAATGAACTGGTTGTTTTTGTTTTTTGTTTTTTGTTTTCTCTTTGTGTATTTTCTTTGGAGGGGATTATGTGCAATGTCAAAGTAAAATATCTATAAAAACAATTGCAGAACTAGTTTGATTCTTGTGTGAGGTCACTTTGTTCTTTGGTGGTTAAACTACATTAAGCTATGTATGGCCTAAAAGCTAGTGGAAGCAATGATGTGGATTTACGGTTTCATTCCTAGTTGTTGTGAACTACAGTAGTAGCCAGTAGCCAGTTTAAAAGGATCAAATACATTGTTGAACATTGCAATTAAGTAAAAGGGAGGTGATAAATTGGTTAAATAATCTGGGCAAAGAAAATTAAACAGGCAGAAACGGGTTGTTTGTTTGGACTCTGCCTTTGTGTGCAGTTACATGTTAAACTAAATGTTCTGAATATGCCTAACCCACTATCATTAAAATTACAGTTTGAGGGGAAATGACAGTATGAAGTATTTCATTATAGAAAGTTTAGTGGACTGTTTATTTTTTGCCACCTGTACACACAGTTCTTATTAAATGATCTAATATAACTTGGGAAATTGTAATTCCACCACAAACAGACACAAGCGTTCTGAATTACAGAAGAAAATGGCAAAAAGGTCCTTTTTTTCTCTCGCTGTTAATCTAGTCACGACAAGCGTTTTTTTTTTTTTTTTTTTTTAAACATCACAGACGCTAAACCATTACAAATATCACTCAACATTTGGCACTCAGAACAGAGATTTTTTCTTTTCAATGATGCAAAATTAGCATAAACATGCATCAAAATGCCAATGCATAAGAAAAATGCATTTTCTTGAATATATTGGTTGAAAAGCTTTAAGTAATGCTAAATATGCATCATGAAATGTGACCCAGCGAGAAGCATTTAGCACAGAATTGTCTAAGTATAAATATACAAATAACTTTTTTCCATCTCGACACACGAAAAAAAACATTGTGCAGATAAAGTGCAGGAATCCAAGTCTCCATGTTTGTCTCTCCCTGAAACACCTGTACACTCTGTCCTACAGAACTCTGTAGCAACCAGCCAGTTCTCCTTAATTCACCCCAAACCCTGACCATCAAGGCCATTCATCACTGCATTCCCCTTAGATCTTCATTCGATTTGAAGGATCTTCCTCTGCCCCACCGGGCCTCAGTGGTCTGTTCCTTCTGCTCCGAGATATTCCAGCTCTGTGCAGGGTTTGTCTAGGTCCATGTCCATCATGGTCTGTGGATAACGGTGGAAGTTGGCAGAAATCTGGTCGAACGTCTTTCCTCGTGTCTCCGGAACCCGGAAGAAGGTGAACAGCAAGAAGAACAGAAGTAGCACAGCAAAGATTAGGAAGACATATGCGCCACAGAGGTTCTAGAGGAAGAAGAGAGGTTCATTATATTAAGGGCTGTAGAACAGATAAAATACTGAACTGTGATTACAGTGCTGCACATTTCAAATGTGGCTTCCCTTGTAACATTTTCAAATAGACCCTTAGGTGCCTTGAGGCCCTGTACTGTCAGCATTTGTAGAAACAGATTTTATATTGTCTCAGTTTCAGCAAGGTACAGATCGCTCATATCACCCTGGGATTTTGACATGTATACCAAAACGGCATCACATTCCAGCAACAATAAATGGTGTCAAAAGAACAAGTTTGTCATTAATCTTAAAAGAAACAACTATTAAGACCCAAAGCAGCTGTCCTGTCAACCACTTATAAATGTATTGGACATCCAATTCCAAAATAATGGGGATTAATATGGATCATAAATAAACAGGGAATGGCATTTCTAAAGTTCTTGCACCAAAGCATATAACTGCATGAAATGAGCCTTTTCCCATCAAAATGTCCACCCGCAAAACCGTATGCCTTGGCAATTAACATGATATATATTGGGCAGCCAGAATACAGAACAGAAAACAGCAGGCCAGCTTTTAACATCAATGTTGAAAGCATATACAGTACTGTTCAAAAGTCCTAGGCACCTGGAAATCTGTTTAAAACCAGCTGGATTCTTTCTGCCAGCAAAAACATCAGAATAAACTCTAACAAGAAAGTAGAAAATACCAGCTTCTTTGTTCTTAACAGAAGTTGGTATTTTTTGAGCCGGTTAGAAGGACACAGGTTTGGTTTCAGATTTCTGCTAATTGCTTCCAGTCATTGTGTGGGTTTATAAAATTCTGTAAGCATCACCACCTAATTTAATCTAATGAAGTAAAACAAGCCAGACCAGGTATTTGATTGTAACTAAAATGAATATTGGACAACCATGAGGAAAAAGCTCTGGAAATGGTCAGTAGAACACTTTGCCACACATGAAACAACTCTTAGTTGTAATATTATTGTTTTAACACTAACAACACTACTGTCCAGTGGTAAACAGGTTTTAAGTAATAAAATTTATTTTTTTATAAGACTTATACATTTTTATGTAATGGTTCAAAATATTTTATTTTTACTTACAGCAATATACTGGAAACCCATGCCAACAATGAAGTTTGCTGTCCAGTTGGAGCAGCCAGCCACTGCCATGGCTGCAGGCCTGGGCCCTTGAGAAAAGAGCTCAGCCACGAAAAACCAGGGAATGGGTCCAGGTCCCACTTCAAAGAAGGCCACAAAACCAAAGATGGCCAACATGCTGATGTAGCTCATCCACGGCACTCCTTCCTATGGAACAGCATATCATTTAAAAGACAGGAAAAGATAAGGGTGAAAAGACCAACTAAAAGTGATTCAGTACATTCCATAGACTCTGTGGACAAAAGTATTGGGACACCCTTTCATTACCGTTACTGTGCGTGTAGTCAGGTTCTTCCTCAATGAACTCATCCAAGCATGTATTTATGGAGCTTGCTTTGTGCACTGAAGCACAGTCATGCTGAAATAGAGTCTCCACAAAGCTGGAAGCATAGTGTTGTCCAAAATATCTTGGTATGCTAGTGTTAACGTCACACTTTGTGTGCCAATACTTTTGCCCATATAGTGTTTCAGCTGTTCAACTGAAAGCCACAAGTTAGAAATAGTGAGCAAGTGCTACTAAACACTAAAGCCCTTAATTTTACGCCTTAAAATTACCTTCATTCCCAGAAGAATACGGAAAATTTAGGGAAAACGTGAACAAATTAAGGCTGATTAAGCGGTAAAACTGCTGAATTTTTCACTTACTGTTTTAAAAATGTCCCCTTAAATAACCGAACCTCCTGAAAAAATGTCTTATGTTTAGGATTAAAGGGTTTCACACTAATACCTTAAATCCTTTTTAAAGGTAAAAAAGGGATCAATTTTCAAATTAATGGCCACTTAAATCAAATTAAGGTGTTTGGCAAATTTTCAGGGGTTAATTAATGTAGAGTTAAGTACATTTTAAGTACATTAAGATTTATAGCAGGGCTGGGCAATTGATTTCTACAGGGTTTCTTACAGGGGACCACATGAAATCTTAACTTTGCTGGAGGGCCGAACCGACGATAACTTGAACATCCATCCATCCATTTTCTACCCCTTTATCCCGCAATCGGGGTCGGGGTGGGACTGGAGCCTATCCCAGTTACTACGGGCGAAGGCAAGGTACACCCTGGTGAGTCGCCAGCACATCGCAGGGCCAATAACTTGAACATAATTCAGCTTAATATTAATTTTCTCCCGTTGTAAAAAGCAGTATGTTTTATAATTTGATAAGCTGCTAATAATACTCAGAGGTATAAGAATATTCAGCTAATATATATTTTTAAATATATTAATTGTGTTGTAGGTTAAAGAGAAAAATAATTCTATAGAAGTAATTTTGTCATTCACAAATTTCATAATAAGAACACAAACAGCCAACAATAAAAATATTAATTCCATAAATTGCTATAAAAGTAAACTAAAACAATCTAAGAGCAAATGAAAAACAATCTAAAAGTAAAGTGTTAAACAATCTACGGTGTTATCAACACACAAAGCATTCATATTCGCCAAGCTAGGCTAAAATACGATCCAGCATTTGAGTGGCTCGGAGCTCGGGGTGTTAGTTTACAAAAGCACCCCACTGTTGAGAACGTGTGTTATAATTGCATTTACTGTGTCTAAGTGTGTCTGGGGCTGGCCTTAGACACAACCTTTATTTTTTGGACCAGATCTAAGTTCTAAGTGGTATGCCCGTACTCATTGGCGGATGTGGTATTCACAGCGCAAATGCGTATTTTGAGTAACTTCACCCTGCATGCTCGGCTCCGCCCTACCGGCGCTAAGCCCCGCCCTGCGATTTCACGGATGTGACACCAATCTTTGCTGGACCGGATTAAAAAGATCAAGGCTTCATTGAGGCTGGCAGGACTATTAGAAGCCGAAGTTTAGTCTAGATAGTTCAGAGAAACACAAATACTTCACTTAGTCCTAAAGCGACTTACCAGTAAGTTGAGGGCAACTGTCATGACGATTGCACACACACACATTCCAGCCAGTCCGAACATGTGCAGTGTCCGTCGACCAATCCTTTCCACCAGGAAAAGCTGTTGAACAGGATTAATTAGTAAAGTAATCAGGAATTTACTTACATTTACAAAACTTTTAATAATATATTATTTCTGTATCTAACCATCTATGTTTCTGACACTGTAATATAAGGATTTTGTCTTATTACGAATCGTGGTCATCACTTACATTCTTACATGCAGCAAATCGGTTCAACAAAAGCTGTTCATACCTTGTGTTCAGAGTAAAACTAAATACAATAAAATTGCACCCACAATTTTCTGCCTTATTACATTTAGGATAAAATTGAGCGAAAACTCCGAATGGATGAATTTCCGTTGTTAAGTTATTTTGAATTAATGGTGTTGCCTTAAATGCGGTGCTGGGATGATAAATGATTTTGAAAAATTCGTAC
>JBBKCR010000012.1:12459611-12473549 GCA_037577295.1 Ladigesia roloffi | reverse complement strand
TTGTTAAGTTATTTTGAATTAATGGTGTTGCCTTAAATGCGGTGCTGGGATGATAAATGATTTTGAAAAATTCGTACACTGGGATACAACTATTGATGAGTATTACTATATAACGATATTTGAGCATTTCAAACGACAGTTATTTTGCAGTGCTGTTCGTTTAGTGAGTCTAAGACAATTTCTATTCCTGCCAGAGAGGGCGACAACGCCTGTGCCCATTTCCCAGCCAGAGTTTTCCATAACAAAATACACATAATCTCTCAACAAAAACATAACCCATCTTTCTCATTAGCACTCATTTTTGTTTATTCCTTGTTTGAATCAAGTTTTTCCACCTCTTTGGGTGTGTGTTTAGCAAAAGCCCATCAAGGGTTCATTGCATTAAAAATCACTTCTGCTTTTTCCATACGTTTAAAAAACCTGACGACATCTAAATAATAAACCAATGTTAAGAATAAAAAGTGCTGTTTGTGATGGGATTGTTCCTATTCAGCCTGCCACAGTCAATCTAAGGCTTCTTACAGCTGTGTGCGTGTGTGTGAGTGTGTGTGTGTGTGTGTGTGTGCAAAAAAGCAAAGATCTGGAGATTCATATCACCACCCAGACCACAGGACACTTCACACTTATTTAACTATTTAATGCACAAATAATTATAACATCCCAGTCTCTGAAGAGTATATTGCAAATTAGTTGGTCTACAAAAGTAATCTAATGCAAAAAACTGGTGTTTATAAAAGTAAAAAAACTGGTCTTTTTAACTTTTTAGTCTTTTTAACTTATTTAAATGTGTTACAAATTGCCTGTATTTCTAATTTTGTAACAAGGACATTATAAGTAGGTTCCGAATAATTGCAAATTCTAAAGAATACTTTAAATCTTAGTTACGAAGAATATTTAGCATTGCCTTCTCAGTTTGTTCCTCATCCAATGACATTAAGACGCAACGACCTAGTAACGTGGTCGCCACGTTGCCCTCTTATCTTGTTTGTTCTTAGATAAAACGTGTTAAAGTGTAATGGAACATGGGTTTCCTCCCATTACCGAGACTACAGTGAAAGCGCAGTTGACAACTCCAGCACCGATGGTGGCATAGACTGGACTCTCCACTCCGGCCTTCTGGAATATACTGGTAGAATAATAGAAAATCTGCAGGGACAAAAAATACGAATATGCTTTTAGCAATGAAGTTCAGAAATATCTGTATTATATCTGTATAATCTGTAACATTTTTTGGGATTGACACTCATAGGTCTCACTGTTGTTCCTCAGGCCCCTCTATATCTCTAATACACAAATAGCCATTCTTCATAGACTGAATTTAATTAGTAAAGTGGCCCCTTATATTCATGTGTGAACACAGCACACAGTGTGGACAAAGTGAAATTCTTCATCTGCATTTAACCTATTCACCAAGTGAAGCAGTGGGCTGTCACCGATGCAACACCTGCTCAAGGGCAGCTCAGTGGTGCCCCTAGCATACCTGGGATTTGAACCCACAACATACTGATCATAAGGGCAACTCTCTAACCACTAGGCCACCAGGTGCTCCAGTTTGACATATGCTGCAATTTAACAAAAAGTTATACAGTGATATTCAGCATGGTATACATTCACTTCATTTTAAGCAAAATGTTGATTTTTAACCAGGAATTTTAGATACATCGAGCAATTCTGATTTCACAATGAGACCACATTATGATCCCAACCTTTATTCTGATTAGGGATGTCCCAATCATGTTTTTTTGCCCTTGAGTCTGAATCCGAGTCATTTGATTTTGAGTATCTGCTGATACCGAATCCTGACCTGATACTTCTATATACTATACTAAGGCGAATGGCAGGTCAATAATCGTGATCATTTATGCTATCTTAGCTGTGAAGTCCTGAGCCTTCGTGCTGTCATTTTTTCTCTCCTGTTCAAACTCTCCTGCAGCGTGAGCTGACTCGTCTTTGGCTGGGTTGCCTGGGTAAACATATATATATATACATGTATATACACGTCCAATTTCGATCAAGTGTGAAACCACGTGATCAGGCCCAATTTCCAATCATGTGATCGGATCTGGACATCCCTAATTCTGATGTTTGTGCTGCTTCAATATATTAGTGGACTGAGCCCCTCTACTGCTCACTGTATGGCATAGAAGGATTTTATTCACAGCTTAATCCTTCCAGGCCAGTTAGAAGTAACTAGAAGATTTTAAAAAATCAAGGAGAAATGAGAGACATTTGCCTATTTGGACGACAAAATACTGGTCTATGGTATAATTCCAGTGTCCAGGAGAACAAACTGCTGGGTGCTATGTATCTTAAATGAACCTTTAAAGCAATATATAACACTCTGGTTCATGGCAAACACCTGTATCAATATTTAGTTCATCTAATGATTGCAAACTAATTTTAATGAAAAAAAATATAAGGACATTTAATGTAAAAATGATTAAAATTGAATTTTAGGCTGGTGTCCATTTAGCCACTTGTGTCTACGTAGTTTGTTATTAAACACTAGTTGTTTAGGGCTATGGCTAACTGGTCCTTTTATGATTTTCAGTGTTTCCCTTAGTTACAAGCGGTTGCATGCATCACTTACAGCATTGACTCCTGACAGCTGCTGGGAGAGCTGTAGTAGGATGGCAATAATGATGGGCTGCCTGTACAGCGGAGAACGGAACAGTTCGGCGATAGAAACCTTCCTCTCCATGTCCATCCTCCTCTTCTCCTCCTTCATCTCTGCCAAGTCCTCACTCACCTCTACTCGTCCCGTCAGCCGCCTCAGGCCTGAGTGGAAGACAGTGGAAGATGTTTGTTCAGTGTCTATTAATACATCTTTAGACCTCACTGGGACTGTGTAACACACACAACTAGTTTGTCCACACAAATCAATCTTTTTGATACTATGCAGAGAAAAGGATATTTTACATTGGTTCTAACAAATCAGTCTCCTTCATGTAGTTCAACTTCAAGCAATTATTACTTTAAGTCCTTTTATATACCTTTTGTTTATGTAGTGCTCAGTGAGGATGACAACATTGACAGAGCCAGATTTGCTTCTATACTGGTCTGACATCATTAAAAAAAAAAATAAATAAATACATATATATATATTATGCATATATATATATATATATATATATATATATATATATAAATGCATAAGCATTACATAGAGCGCTACATCTGAGTAATTGTTGAGGTGGATTTATGGGGTTGAGGTAATTCTTTAGTTAGAATAAAGGACCAAAACCTAAATACAATATCAATGGATTTACAATATCTACTTCTGACAATTTGCTTACAAATTAACAAACAGAATTATACACCAACCACCCTAGAGCTAGAAATGATAAAGAAGATATTCAAGGTAAGCCATTTACAGGTTGACAGTTAATACAAAATGAAAATTAAGAAGATTAATAATGAGGTTAAAAGGGAACAGTGGAAAATTACTATAGAAAGAAAATTAAAAATCATAGGGGAAAGCAACTGACAAATTCAGGAAAGCAACTGAATCACAGCCGTTAGAAACAAACATGTAGCTTCATATTTTGGACAAGTTGCTGCTTGGATGAATGTATGTTGAAGCAAGACTTCCAAACTCCCTTTTAGCCCAGTGGGATTTATATGGTGTGTCACCTCACCACTCTTGGCGTGGTGCTCCTGGCAGCGGATGATGTAAAGGAAGCGTGGGCTCTCTGGACAGAAGGGCAGCAACGCCATCTGTAGGACTGTAGGGATTACTGTGATCCCCAGCAACACAGGCCACAGCTCTTCACTGCCCAGCAGAGACTCCAGGCCTAAAATCTGGAGAGAAAGACTTCTTTGAAAAAGACTAAAAATAGCATCACTTGTTAAAGCTTTAAAGCACAAACCTGTTTTGTAATGGGTGCTAAATTATTTGGGATAGTCTTACCAATTGAAATATCACTCAACATTACTTATATACTACTGATCTCTGCTATGTGCAGTAACACCCTCCTAGCCACGGCTTGTCTTGCTACTAATTCACTTAACTGCAAGTTACTTATCTATAGCATTTATACCCAGCATTTGTATTTATATCATAGTGTATTTCATATTCATTATTTTTCTACTGGATTTGTTTTGGCTTTATATTTTGTATTGCTTTTGTGTCTGTCTCTCTGTGTGTCTCAGTAAATCTTTCTGATTCCTTTTTTTCACTAATAATTCATTTACTGTTAGATGTACCTTGTTCCTGCACTACACTCATTTTATGTCTTACACTCTTGTGATATGATATATGCTATTCTTTATTTATTAGTTTTTGCTATTTGTCTTCTGTTGCCCGATTTCCCCCCTATGTTAGGATCTGTTTTACTTGTATGTAAAGGTGTCTTGAGTGCCTTGAAAGGCCTCTTTAAATAAAACAAAATTAATTTTTAACTTCGGTTCCAGAACAAAAACTCTGCACCTTCTCAAAAAATGTTCTTTGGAGAAATCAAAAGTGGTTCTTCTGGGGCAGAACTCCAGATGAATCCTTGAGTACTTTTATTTTTACGAGTGTAATTTTCGTGAATCTGTTGCAGCAGACAGTTAAGGCAGTGTACCTGAGCGATGAGAATTCCAGTGACGATGGCTAACTGGTGCAGTGTACCCAGAGCTCCTCTCAGATTGGTGGGTGCAATCTCTCCTACATACATGGGCACTAGACCTGACGCCAGCCCTAGAAACAGACCAACCAGAGATGGACTGGTTTACATGTGCAAAATGTATGTACAGTTGTGTGTAAGTCTTGTTTACATAGTTTAAAGCCATTTATCTCAACGTCCTTTTTTCATCTGCCAGCTCTAACCTTGGAATAAAACAAACAAGAAAGCAGTTAGAGGTATTTTTTTGTTTTTTAAGTGCTGTTCATGTTCTATAATCTGATAAGAAGAATAAAGTGCAGGTTTCTCAAGAAGCACACGCTTTCATGTAATGAAGTACTGATCAGGTATTCGATGGAAACTTAAATTAAAACTGGGCTTTACAGTTTTGAAAATGGCTAAAAAGAACACAATAACAAACATGAAATCACTATTTACTATGTTATGTTTTTTTAATTATAACACTATTGAGAATAAAACACATACTGCCCCACAAAACAGCTTTTAAATAAAATTTTCCAAGACATTTCTACAGTTCTGTAAATTCATTATTTCATGAATATTTCTTTACAATATTAGCTCATTTTTTAAATCTTGTTTAAAAAGCTAATTAAATGTGTTCTTTTATTCATATTAATACATTTATGCTTATTCAGAAGAAAAATAATGTATATAGTACTAAATCCAAATGTAGATGTTCCATACATTCTGTCAGTGAATGAGGATGGTTCTCCTTCTTAGAAGAAGGTAACAATGATATCTATAAATGTATAAACATATTAACTTCCTTCTCCATGTCCTGGGTGGTGGACTGTCTTTGTGTGGTTATCATTAGAAAAATATATGAAGAGAAATTAAAAAAAATACCCTGAAAGTAATAAACAAAAAAAATCAAAGAGAGGGTAAAGGGAGGTGGAAGTGGTGTTAATTCTCTCTATTATTTGACCTTGTGTTTTGAACAAAATGGTGAATATCATTTATTGTGTGAAAGTAAAGACTTGTATTAGAATTATAAGAAAATCGGGACTTACCACAATACGCCCCGATGACGAAGCGTCCTAAAATCATCATCTCAAAGGACTGGCTGATTTTAGACATCCCCATTAAGCCTCCACCAATGAATGCCAGGAGATTATTGATGAGCATTGCTTTCCTCCTGTTGAAACAGATGCATTTGTGGGTTTAATTATACTGTATAGTAGATAATAAACCCTATCTACAAGGGTCCACAAATAAAATTTTTTTTCTGCATTTAACCCATTCACCAATGAGGGGCGCCCTTGGAGCAGTGTGTGGAGACAGTTACTTGCTCACAGGTACCTTGGTGGTACCACTAGCAGTCCTGGGATTCAAACCCACTGCCTTCTGATTGCAGGGGCATCTCCCTAACTAACTAGAACACCAGCCTCCCGAATATACGCGGTCTCTCAATTATGGAATCAAACCCTGGTCTAGCGTGTGACAATAACAACAGTAATACTATTAGAGTACAAATGTGTAGACATCTCTATCATATATATGGTATCTAGGCAACAGAGGAGTGTCAAACTACAAAATGTCTCATTGTCAATCCTTTTGAAACTGAAAGAAATATATAGATTAAAAGTTAATATTCTGAATTGAGAGGTAAATTTGCATATTATCTTCATGTTTCCATTAATAGATCACATTTCACAGAGCAAGCCTCACAGTGCAGTGAAAACCTGTCCTGTAAATGGTTCTGAACGCTTTCTGAACATATATTCCACATGGCAATCAATGGTACCAAAGGAGCCACAATCCAATTTTATTTAAATAGGGTTCAGACAAAAGGTTTAAAAAAGCAGAACACAATGTGTCCACTTGACAGAGTTATGTACTGGGTTTTGTTGTCCTTTTTTCTGAATAATATTTCCTCCACTCTTTTTTAATAGCCTGATGCTTCTGTCTTTCCAGGGCTTGTCATGGTCCTGAAATGAAGGTGTCTGTGGTGGGATGGTCCTGGACACTGTCTATGTTGGGTGAGGTTGGTTCTTATCAGGTGCTAAACTATTTTCATTGTGTGCTATATCTGACCATGTGAATGTCACTGCTTATATCATGTCAGCATTACTTACATACGTGCAATAAAATACTCCAAAACACTTTCTGTTTTACTAGAAATACACTACATGTCTACATAATTTCGCTAAGAGTATATTACATGAATACAGTTATACCAACAATAAAGTAAAAGACAAAACATATGGAAATGATGCACAGATTTGAATCAAGACAACTAAGGGTATCATAGAAACAAAATAACCAATGTGGCTGTCAAATACAGCTTGCTGGTAAATGAACATGACATTAGCGATAAAACAAGAACCTCAAATCAACATTTACAATTTTTATTACAATGCTAGGTGTCCTTGGTCTCATTAGGTAAAATTCCTCATACCACAACACTTAAAATCCAATAAAAAATGTCAAAATATTAAATATTAATATTAACTGCCTCAATATTATCAAATTACAAGGAAATAATATTGCCCTACCTGTGCTGTAATATTGTTTTGACATTATTGTATCAAACCCCTAAATACAAAGGAGTAATTTATGCTTATGTTAAGTATGTAATTCCTCATTTTATGTGGGTGATGAAAACATTAGATAAAGAATAGACCTGTTGGACCTGTTGACCTCACTAAGTAAGCTTTCTGATTGGTTGCAGTGGTTCAATAACTAAACAAGTTGGGGTAATATCCTGGAACAAACAGAAAGTATGTTGACAAACAAGATGGTATGTAATGCCTTATAGCCTGGCTGGTACCAGGGTTGTAAATTACTTATACATGACTTAGTAGTTTTGGCTTAGGTACAAGCAAGTTTCTTCTTGATTGGAAATGACAAGAGCGTCTCCCAGAAGATAATTAAACAATGTACAAGAGGCATCATTAAGGAGAAAAATATTTCTCAGCTTTTATTTACATTTGAACAAGAAGTGGCATGTCCAATATCATTCATACCTTTCTTAAGTAATCAATAGAAAAGCTTTTTTTGGCTATTACAGCAATCAAATGCTTCCTATAATTGCTGATGGGCTTTTTGTATGTCTCCACTGGACTGTTTGCAAAAGGTATGACTAATGTTGGACATGCCACTTTTTATTCAAATGTAAATAAAAGCTGAGATATATTATTTCACTTTTTCTATGTATTTGGGATTACAAGTAGTGAAATACATTATAATATTAGGCCATTACAAATACCAAGTAACAGCTGATGAATACATAAGACAGAACTGTACAGTAACAACTGATGTACAGTGATGGACAGTGTCTGTAGATATCTGAATATACTTTTAAAATATGTGGTAAATGCTACATTTAAAATGTGTGCTAAATGGCTTTCATTGCTTTCAGACATCATGCAGTCCACCTTGCACACATGATTTTTTCTTCAGTATTTAATTTATGATTGATGTGACTCATAATAATTAATGTATGAAGGCTGTTTAAGAAAAAAATCTAATTATTAGGAATTCTGTGTCCTGATATTGCAATTAATTTCCGATTTCTCCCCCTTTAGCTGCATACAGTTCTAATTCCAATTTCTAATTCCAAGTCCAGGAATTAATTTTGGAATTTACCATGCATTCTCAATTCAGTCCATGAGTGGCCCCAACCCTGGCTGAAACAAAACACTGAAATGGCTTCGGACAGTATCATGTCTTTCTTTACTGCTTATTAAATGAAGCACTTTACAGATTTTGGGTCCACCATGTTCCATTAACATGGCGATATTGCATTCAAATGCATCAGTAACCCAGCTCAGGTAACCTGCCCCCTCACCTGCCGAGCCATTCCGAGATGAAGCCCACGCAGGAAGAGGAGAGCATGCCCCCGATGGAGAAGATGGCCACTGAGAGAGACCAGAGAGAGGTGAGTGTGGTCTGAGGAATGGGCTCCGAGTAGCGGTGGGTCCATGTTGAGTTATACTCGGCCTCAATGATCTGAGATGGAAGAGTTGAAGGGAATGCAAAGAAAGAAAGAAGTGGAGGAACAAATAATGAGATGATCAGTCTGAGAAATCCAGTCCTAAACCTAAGCATATCAAGCTTATAAATTAACTAAACATGATTTACTTTGGGGAATCAAACTGTAATTTAGTCCAAGACTAAATAAAGAGCATATCTAGAGTTTTATAAATATGGTTAAAGATGGTCTTCACATTCACATGTCTTTAACATAAAATGGCTCTTTAAATATCCATCCATTAGGGAGTCCATTGATCTTCAATGACATTGCTCCTAAGATCCCATTTAGGCACTTTTTAAATGTAGGCCTAATCAATGTCTGGAAAAAAAGTAAACAAACTGACAAACTGAGTAAACAAACTGACAAAACAAGCAAAAAATGTGTACATGTGCAGGCAGATATATTACAGTGCAGTATTTGCATGGTGGTACCTTGATTTGAATGTGTGTTTGGTTTGGATGTATCATTTAACTCTCAAAGAACAATCTGACACAACTGCACTAGCATTTACATTGAACTCAGATCGTAAGACATAGATCAATCAATATTCATCATTCAAGATTGTTTGCATTACAAAAGAATGCCTATCAATTTTTCACCTTTATAAATGTTAGCAATATGCATTCGTTTCTGTACAGAACCCAGGTGTTGTAAGGTAAATATAAACTATGAGCTTGCTAGTGGCTTGTCGCAGTTGCTGTGGTGAAGACAAAAGAAGGCACTCAGCTTTACAGTCTGTAGAAAGGAGGTATCTGTTTATATATAATTATTCCCTCACAGATACAGTTGCTCAATATGAAATTAATAACTAGGATGAACATATTCAATGAAACAGAGTCTTCCAAAGCCCTGTGTGGTTCTAATACAAAACTGATCTCATTTATTAAGACTAAGTGTGTGCTGATTTGAAACAAATATAAATTGTGCAATTAGAGTGAAAAAAAACTGTCAGCTGTGCAGGAGTCTGATGGCAGTGGGGAAGAAGGAGTTTTTGAGGCGGGAGGTTCTAGATCTGTGAAAAGTCCGTGTTGGGGGTGTGTGAGGTCTTTGAGGATGGCAGCAGCTCTCCTATGGACTCTGCGCTGGTAGATGCTCTGCAGGGAGGGCAGCGGAGTCCTGATGATTTTCTCCGCAGTTGATATCACTCTCTGCAGGCATTTTCGGTCCAGAGCATTGGTGTTGCCATACCATGCAGTGATGCAGCTGGTCAATGCGCTCTACACAATGCAGCTGTAGAAACTTCTGAGGATTTTGCCTGACATACCAAACTTCCTCAGCCTCCTCATTAATCATTAATGAGCTTTCATGATCAAGCTATATATTTCCTATGTGATGTGCAATGGAAAACTGCAGAGCAAAAACTGGTTAAGGATCAAATCAAGGATCTCATAAATGGCACCCAAGACTCTCTTTTTTATACCTTGCGTTATAATTGTACATCATTGGCCTCCATTTGAAATATACTGTACTTCAAGTTTGCATGTGTATCCATGCTTTTGTCTTTAAAATTACATAATGTAAACCATTTTTGTTCTGGCTGGTTGCCCTACATTGTTCTCTTTTTCAAGAAGCAACAGAAGCACTATTTAAACCCTCAGTGTGATAAACCGAGGCTAAAGTGCTAAAGCCTATATATGTACTGAGATGTGAGGCTATTTATTGAAACATACTATGTAGTTACATATGGTATACTTTTCACATCTCTTAATTAAGAGAAAGGACTATTAAGTTTTATTTGAAATGGGTCACTACTATATGACTGCTTTCCTGCATGTATTTCTTCTTTGCTGTGTCCCTGCCTGGAATCTATGAGGCTTCTGAGGAAACACCCTGACTTATTCCTACATTATTAAACACCCTGACTTATTCCTACATTATTACTAACTGCGGAAATAATTTCCCATCTTTAAGGTATTCTAAACATTTCAAATTCCCTTTGCTGTCCGCAGTGAATTCTGGACCATGTGAAACATTTTGGTGTTAGTTTGTTTTTTATTATTATAATACACATATTTATTTTTTATGTATCATTGATGCATCCTATATTGTTTTCAATTGTTTTTACTAAAAGACTATTTAGAAATGAATCCTGGTCTTGCATATTTATGCAAAATCATAATATCAGTAAATAAGTTATTTTACCTTTTGTGGGGCATTGATGACTCCAATATTGTATCCAAATTGAAGAGAACCCAACACTGCTGTGAACACTGATAATGCAAGAGTTCCAGTTATTCTCTGTAGAATAAACACACACACACACACACCATAGATTAAAAGGTTGGATCTCAGGCTCTGATTAGGGCTGGCTATTAAAATGTACTGTTTTTATGATGTATTGAATGTCTTCAAAAATAGAATAACACAAGTTTCAAATTCCATATCAAGGGTACAATTGTACCAACAAAGCAGTCAGTCTTGAGGATCTGTGAGCCAATCAAAATGCTTTGAAATCTGAACAACTTGTAATGAATTGTTTTTACTAAAACACATGACTTATATATTACTATATGACGATATGTTATATTATACTAAACTTTATTTCTCAGTTTTAAAAAGATCAGAAAAAAAATACAATGTTTGATGGATAGAATTGTTCTTATTTAAATGTTTTTTTAATCATATTTGTATTACTAATTTGGACGACGAATCATTAAATGGATCAAATAGTTTGGAAGTGTGGAATTGCTGTTATCAATATTTTTCAACTGGTTTATTGAAGATATGATTTATAGGAATCTGGAAAAATTAAGAAATTTCAGATTTGGTCTAAAAGATGAAGCCCTTTCATGATTTTAGTTTTAATTTTATTGTTCAACAATGTATTCAAAATCTTAACCTGAAGTACTAATAATGGCGATTAATTACGACACTCTTGTAATACTTGTCATCAGTGTATGAGGAACCAAACTATAGATGATTCAGTAATATTTGTAAAATGTTAAAATCATCCAAAAACCTTGAACTGAAATTCATGTATTATGGTAATTAAATCTGAGAAAGAGTCGATTGTGTCAAGAAATGATTACAAATAAATATTTATAGTTCTTTATATATTGCATAATAATATTGTGTGTTCTTTCAGCTTACACGGTGTTATTCTTATTAATAAATACTGCATATTAGATAAAAGTCATAAATAAAAACTTATAAAAAAATAATTTTAACATCTTCATGTATTTTTTAGTATTTTTTAACAGAAACCTTTTGTGTACTTTTGTTTATTCAACCAGTGTTTGTGCACAATAGAAGGTCAGATAAGTCAATGTTCAATATCTGACCTGATATCTTGCAGAAAGAAAATAACTCACTGTATTAAATTGTTTATGAAAGCACTGTTATACCACACATTTACATACAAGTGCTAAACATTCTGTCCTGTTAAATCTGAGGCAATATGCTGCAGCAGTGGTGGTAATGTCTCATTACATCATGTAATAATTTTCTATTCATTATTTCTTAGTCATTCCAAGCAGAACACCAAATTTCTATGCATTTAAGACTAAGAGTGCTGTCATCACATTGGCTGTGACAAATAATTATGAAAAGACAAACGTGGACAATCCACAGCACAGCACACAGTGCGAACAGCACAAAATTCTTTCTCTGTGTTTAATCCATTCACGAAGTTAAGCAGCAGGCGGCCAGTAACACATCATCAGGGGAGCAGAGTGTGGGGACTCCAGGATACCGCAGTGGTGCCACTAGCTATCCTGGGATTCGAACCCACAACATCCTAATCACAGGGGGAAAAGGGTTCAATGCCCAACTCTCGGTAAAGTTAGAAAAGTAGCCAATGCTAATGTTGTTAGTATGTGTATGTTTTTTTTCATAGTTCATACTCAGAAAGGAAATTACAGTTTTGCTTAGCTGACTACAAATGAATCTGATTGTAGATTTTTGTGTGGGTACAAACATACTCAGAATGTATTTCAGCTTAGTAGAGCACAGCATTAAATATAGCTAGAAAATAGAGTTAAAAAATAACTATGAGGCCAGAAATATAAACAGGCCATTTTGGGCCCATTAATTAATAGTTGCATTAATGAAAATGAATAGAAAAGACAATAAAATATGTGCCAACATTTCATAATTGTAACAGACCTTGCAATACAAGTTTCACTCATCTGTAATGGAAAAGAGAATTGATATTATGCCATCTCCAGTAATTACATTTAAACAACATGACAAATAGCTCCAGACCTCTAGGCATCTGCCTGTATTATGATGAGCATTCCTACTAGCTATGTGAATGTTTTAAACACCGTTTCAATTACAACTTGCTCTAGTTTACTGTTAATGACCTGCCGTGTATAAAGGAGCTTGGTAATTAAAGTAGTGTTGAACTATTTAGGTTGATCTTTGCTCTAAATGGTAGCTGGTGTTTACAACTGAATCTTGGTTGTTGCAGAGCTCCCACACCTGTTCCTCGCTAAGTGACGGCAATGTGGGAAAAGACAACACCATACATTTTAAAAAGCACCAGGGCAGATTTCAGACTGTCCTTTTGACCGGTGTTCCTCAGGACATCTTTGAATTGCTTTCAAAGCCTTATCTCTTAGAAGTCATGAGTTTAATTCTAATGTTTTATCCACTCTGACATCATGGATCAATCCAAGATACAACTGAATAATCAGTCCTGAGTAAAAATACTGGAATTAGAAATGAAACACCATTCATGCGGATGTGAACCAGCTTGCTAATGGCCGTATATCTGTGTGTGTGTTTCTGTGAAATGACCTTGCTGTGTTGAGGCTTGGGTAAGGCATGTTTTGGAATTATACATCAAAACAGTGACGTGGCGAATTAAAGTTACTTGAACACTTGCACAAACTATTGTTCCTTATAACAGATGGTATAATACCACCATTCCTTCTCTGATACCAATTTTGAACATCTAAGTGTTAGGAAATTCCAATACCAACCCAAAATCAATTCTCTGAAAAACAACTACATTTCCAACCAAGCTTAATTTATCTAAGATGAAGCTGTTTTGCTGTAAACACTCAATAACTCTACAGCCACACAAGAAGAAAAACACAGCACACAACATAATATTTCACAATGTGAGTGTGGGCTATTTATGCCTAGATTTCCTACAGGATTGCATTGGTGATTAAAAAAGGTCTAGTTACAAAATACGTGCAACGATGCAATTGCAAATTAAATGAGATTTTTTTTTTTAATCTGCCTCGAATGCTAAAGCCATGATGCCAGTGTCACTTATTTAAATTTACTCACCTAAAACCTAAGGCAACACTGAAAAAATGTGGGATGTAGTTAAAGATAAAGCTCTTACAATTTGAACACTGCACTCTTTCAAACTACAATTAATCA
>JBBKCR010000012.1:12417077-12434890 GCA_037577295.1 Ladigesia roloffi | reverse complement strand
TGTGAGTGTGTGTGAGTGTGTGTGAGTGTGTGTGTGTCTGTGTGTCTGTGTGTGTGTGTGTGTGTGTGTGTGTTTTTGTATGTGTGTGTGTGTGTGTGCAATGGATGTACCTTAAATATTTTACAAAATTGTCAAGCAATGACATGATGAGAAAATTACAGCCCCATTCAAGAAACTGACTGAAAGTAAATAAGCCTTATTGCCCTTAAATTACCTTTTGTACTCAGCTCATTTGCACTTAACAGGGCATCAGTGTAGGAGAACTCCACGAATAAACTCACTAAATAAAGCATACATGATCTGATCTTTTCGCACTTAGTGTATCCACTCTCCTTCTTTCAAGTTGCTTTGGAACTGACTGAATGCATCTTATATGCATGTGTGAGCTTAAGTGCCCCAGAGCGCAGTAGAGAGACGTGTTCTACTTTAAAAAGCTAATTTTGCATTTTTAATAATTTGGCTTATGGTTTAAGTGAGTGAAAAGCACTTACAGGAAAATGCAGTCACACTGTGGCGAAGACTCCTCTCTCACCACACATTCTCCTCACACACACTCCTTTTATTCATCCATTTTGACAGATTAATGAAGTTCAAGCTTTACACATGGGTCTCATTTCTATGCGCTGGCCCACAGCACAGTCTCCCAAGTCTCTAGTGGAGATTTTCTTTCATCTGTTTCTTTGGTGAACATTTCACAGGACCAGATAGTCTGGTCCAACTGTTGTCCATCCTGAATCCAGAACACTTCAAAATAAAGGTGCAAAAAGGGTTTTCGTAGAACAATGCCATCATAGTGCTCTGTACTATGTGCTCTGTACATAGTACTGGTACTGGTTCGTGGATCAATTTGTATCGGGCCAGGCTAGAAATAAGTAATTATTTTCGTTGTATTTATCATCCGAGTCTGAACAATCTTTTATTTGAAAAGTTTTTTATTTGAAAAAATGTATGGATTCCCTCAGTTACATTTTAGTTGAATATGAGTACACAGCAGATTCCTAATTGTTATTATATTTGCAATATAAACAATCAACGTAAACATCCCCCCACCCCCCACCCCCAGTTCTTGTTAAAATTGTCAAGTCTTGACCGGTGCGCGGTGATAAAAAGTTTGGGGACCATTGCTCTGAACCACCCTTACTGCTCTTAAGAACTTTTTATAGAATGGGTTCCCAAAGAAATACTCATTTGCCTGAGATTTAAAGGGGATAAGTTAGGTTTAGAAGATGTTTATTATCATTTCAACCATTTACAGATTTCACAATGTTCTTCCAGGACCACTGAGCAACACAAAGAACAAAAAAAACAATACAAGACTACCTAAGGCAGGGCAGGACTTCACAGAGTGCAAAAAGAAAAATTGCAAGATTTTATGTGATAAAACACAAACACACACACATGCACTTGCATGCATGCACACACACACACAAGCAATAATACGGTATTGCGGGAAAGACAACAGTGCAGCAGATAGAACCAGTAGCAGTACTGGTGTGAATGAATACAATAATAGAATCAGAATCAGAATCAGAATCAGAAAACTTTATTTATCCCGAAGGAAATTGTTTAATAGATGCTGTACTCTAGCAGCAGAGTCAGTAAATGTACATAAATTGCACATATTAAAGTAGGAGAGGCAATGAAGAATTCTGCAAGTCTAGCCATCAATAGCAGTAATAAGATTAATAAAGCGTACAGTTTGTAATAATGACATGCTATGTCCATATTCTTGAACTAAGGAAAATATAAGATGTTAACCTATCATATGTTACAGATATGGGAGACATGAATTAATTTAAGAAAGGCTGGAGTTGGCACTCAATTAAAGCATTGATCCTGTTACAAGGAAGTCATGAGTTTGGTCTCCGTATGGTTAGGATTGTCCTCTCTCTCTATATATTCCTCAGTCAACATGAGCCTCGGTGAGCTGAAATGACAGAATTAGCATTTAGTGTTCTCCTCCAAATGTGTGTAGCTGTCCAGTGATTTTACAGGCAGTTTGGCTTCATTTAACTTGGAAGAAGCACATGCTGGCCTTCACCCTTCTAGTGTCTGTAGTATCATGTGATTGAGAGATCTAGGAAGCATGTGGAACAGGACAAGGATGAAAAAACCCAAAATATGAGAAAAATGCTAGAGCAATCTTTTAAAGAACCTTATAATGGATTTTTAAAGGAACTTAACGTTGTTATACTACAGCACTTTTATAGTAGAACTGCTTTAAATTTGCCTCATTTTTCAATGGACAGAAAAGAGATGAAACTTCTGAATTTAATAATAGGGCTCTGTGTTGTTTTTAGTCACTTTCACTGGAAAGGCGCATTCTAATTTCCAATCCTAACAATGTCAGGCCTTGTCAATTTTGTGGGTGAAAGCACAACAGCAGGATTATCTCGTGTTATTTTAAGTTAATACAAGATTACAGCTTAATTGGATCTGTGAAATCAGCTGTTAAATGCAGGGCTGTTTTCTTAGATAAATGTCTGTGTGTGTGAGAGTGTGTGTGGGTTTGCATGTCTGGAGATGGGGGATTGTTGCTCATTTATCTGCTTGTTTTATTCAACTTTCTTCCCTTTGTTCTTTTTTTGTCCTATTCTGTTTACATGATAAAAATTCATGGTAAAATAGAGGGGCAAAGTGGCTGCTGCAAAAAGCCTTAGGCTTCAGTGCTCACACACTAATTCTATTATGCTAATTCTATGTTGCTGGGGCACAGATCAAGCATTAAACACTTCTGTTATGATCTACACACTGCAGACTATGTTTGCCTGTACCACACAGCTCAGAACGAATAAGTGGAAAAGGAAAGTGGGTCATTAAATGAAAGTGTGTAAACAGAGATGGCCCATTTTTATAGATATTTCTGCAGCATTTCCAACACCTCTTCACATATTTACTCAAATAAGACAACAAGCAGTGATTTTTTTAGATCTAATACAAGCATATTTGAACCTACTATGGATATTGTTCTATTGTGACTATAAATAGCTGAACAAACATGACAAGGTCATAGGCAATACATTTGGCCTCTGGGAAATTGTAGGAAATCTACTTTCTACTTTCTAGGACAGCTCAGAATTTCCGTAGTTCGATAGTCGGAGCCTTTAGTCTCTCAAGGAATATCATTGCATAAACAAAACAAAGGAAACAACAAACAAACAAAACACCAATGCAGAAAAAATCTGTGGCGTTCGCAGCAGATTTTATGGTCAGAACCAGAATATTTTTATACAAGATCCGACAGAAGAACCTCTTTTGGTCCCCTTAAGGAATTTTGAATTGGACTGTTCTTTAAAGAACCATACAGCTCTGGGAAAAATAAGAGAGCATTGCAAAAATGTTCAGCTTCTCAGGTTTTATCTTCTATAGGTGCTGAACTGAACAGCTTTGTCTTAGTTTTTAAGAACTGCTGACAATATTTCTCCTCTTTTCCAAATAAAAATATCGTTCTTTAAACCATAATTTTAAAGGGAATGATAAAACATCAAAATAAGGCAAATGACACAGTGTTTACAGAAAACAAATCTTATGTTCACTCTGAAACAAAATGCCAGTAATTACTTTTGGTGTACTTCTAGTAGTGTTTTACCATTCAACTGGTCAAATTGCAGGACAATATGGTTAATTACAGCAGTGTTTTCAGTATGTTATAATTCAGAATGAGGTGCTTCAGTAGGAATTTAACATGGAACAGCTGTCAAACTCAGAGATTTTGATTTCAAACTAATCTGCAGTGGTCTCTTGTTTTTCCTGTAGTAATTGTAAACGAGCTCAGAGTGCGAGAACCTGTTTAAAGTTTAAATAACCTCTACATGATGTAACCTTTATTGCGATGAGTAACATTTTTTAAAGAGAATTACCTTTTAAGTTCAGCCTTGGAAAAACAGGACAAGAAATTAGGAGACCAGGCGTGCCCCAGGTAAAATGCCCACAAATGCCTTGACTAAACGACCAAAGAACCCCGGGAGCATATATTGATCTGGGCTGACATCTGCACATTGAGCTATGCCCCAAACCAACGTCAGAGGGCTTTAAAACGATTAGCTAGCATATCATGTGCTATCCAGAGCTTTCAACATCACTAAAGACTTTAAGAAATATATCATTGCATTATTAGATCAGTGGACCAGAATGCCATATTGCTTTTGACGTGCAATGCATGCTTAAAGGTCATGCGCAGAGGATTAAGTTCAATTAACATCTGCATGCGGTGCAGAAAGAAAATGCTCTAGGGTCTTTAGGCAGGTTTGTTTTTAGCATAGGGTTCAGAGTTCCTTCATCTATATTAAATAATTTTAGAAGATCAGAAGTGGTGACACACTGTACAATTAAGTCTAAAAATATGTTTCTGTATATTTTGAGTGCAAATACAGGAATGAAATGCAAGAAATTGCAAACGCCTGAGAAAGAGCAAAATTATGGCTGAATTATGGCTGAACATTGATTTAAGAGATTTTTGACAGTTTTTACAAATATAAGTGGAGAGTAAACATAAAAAGGAGAGGGTGAACTTTGATGAACTTTGCTTCATAATGACTCTCTTAAAAATAAATGAGGAAAAAGAGCTTTGGAGCGATGTCATGGAATTATCCATTTTGAGCTGTCCAAAGAACAGTTCAATGTATTATTCTTCACAGAACCACTTGTGTAAATTAGACGTGTAAATGTGAAAAACATTTGAAACATTTACATTTTTAAACTGTGCACCTCAAGGTGCAATAAATAGCCTAAGTCTAAGAAATCTCTGTCATGATTGCCTACCCTGTCTATGTATTCCTCGGTGCTGGTCAACATGAGCCTATATTAGCTGACAGAGCTTAGTGTTCTCCTCCAAATGTGTGTAGCTGTCCACTGATTTTAGTGGCAGTTTGATAACAATGCAGTGTTTGACTTCATGTGACTTGGAAGAAGCACATGCTAGCCTTCACCCTCCTAGTGTCAGTAGTATTATATGATTAGGAGAGAACTAGGTAGCGAATGGAACTGGAAAAGCCAGAAAAACCCAAAATAAGAGAAAAATGCTGGAGTGCTCCTTTAAAGTACCTTACATAGAAAGGATTTTTTAGGGAACTTAACATTCTATTCTAGCAATTTCATAGTTGAACTGAGTAACATATTAATGCGCCTCTTTTTTCGACTGATTCAAATTAGATGCCATTTGTAATTAGATTAAAAGAGATTTGTCTGTGTGAAGAACCTTTGAAAGTTTGGAAGGAACTTCTTTAAATTGTTCTTTAACTCTTTAAAAGATTTTGCACATTCAAAAGCATTCACTTAAAATAATTTATTTGGCATTGCACAAATAAATCTTTTTATTACCTTTATTTTAGCGCTGTGTTTTGGTTTAGGCCATCTTATACCATTTAGAAACCTAAGTTAGCACTTACTAAAAATCAAGCATCAGGTTTAGGAGTCAATATGAGATGCACACACACTTTTAAACACACACACATACACACACAAACAGAAAAACAATTGCCTGGAAATGATGAAACAAGCACTATCTGTCCCAGTTGTTCAGGTTCTCCTCAAGTGTTTGGAGCTTTAGCTTCAATTACCACTGTACCACTTGCTATTCTGTGGCAATTTGTCTTTTGCAGTTATTGGCGGTGCTGAGTCATGATTTGTTCCGACAACGTGGACACCCCCAGAGTATTTCTGCTCGGTGCTAGTGTACCCACATGAGTGTGTGTCCCAGAACGCAGAGCTATATTCAAGTCAGATCAAGCCAGATCTCTTACACAGGCATTGTTATGGCTGTTGAAGAATGTGTCGCATGCAATCACATGTTTCAGCTCACTCCTCCTACTGGCCACCCCAAAAGCTGTATGCGGCTGGATTGTCAGGTTGATTTCCTTTGTAGTTTTAAGCATTGCCGTTTTGATGTAATGGTGTTGCATTCTCCTCAAGACACAGTTTGTGTCTCTCACATTGTCCACTCCGAAGCACCAATGAGATCCGACTTTCGTTTACGATGACATCGCTTCATTTCTCGTTCTGTCTTTGAGCAGTGGCTGAGCGGTGCCTTCACCCGGCATCTTCTTCTGGATCTCTTTTGGTGACAAATACACTTATGGAGTTGTGCTTGACGGAATACCCAGAGACACTCTCTGCCTCGCACTTGCCAAGGGTGTTATTATAAGATCAAGCTGTAAGCACAAGTTAGCCAGGCATCTGCGCATTCAGTGATGCATCCTGATCTTGCTTTGTGACAGCTAAAGTAGCTCAGTGTAACACAGAAATGTTCTCAGGGCCCCAGGCTCCCCCAGCCCTCCTTCCCCAGGCTGTTTTTAAGTGTTTTATCCAAGGGACATGGCAGCAATGCCCATTAAAATCAAGAACACTTATTTGGATTGCGCTTCATGCATTATTCTAGTTCATTTCACACTGCTGGGCTAAAATAGCCAGTGCAGGCCTAGCTGGCTTTAAACTCCTCCACGCATAGTTTGCATATAGGCTTAGCTACTTACCTCAGTATAGATCATGGAATATAAGTGAGATATGAGACAGTGCTTCAGTGCTGCTGTATTATTTAGCAGGATAGCAAGATGACCAACGTTTCACTTTTCTCGTTTGTTCACCAAGAAACAAGAGCATCCTTTAAGTTGGAATTAATCTAATCGCCTTCTTTGGGGCCCTTTCAGATGTAAAGCATCAGATTATCTGAACACGCCAACGATCATTTTTGGTTATGGCTAGTGTAATCTTTACAAGTATCCATGATCTGCCTACAAATGCAATCTTTCATTTACTCTTATTGAGTTTGTTAAGCCTTCCAGAGTCCAGGCAAAAATCCACTATAGCTTGTGTAACTGTGATACTTATGTGTATGAGTTTACTGTGAATAATTACACTAAATCCTGTTTGTTTTTTTTGTTTTTTAATTAGTTTTACTATTCTGGAACTACATTTCCCATTACACACTTACATTTTCCATGCAGGAGTAGGAAAAGAACAGGCAGGAAACGAATTGCTTTAGCTGTTTAAAAAGTGAAAGGGATTGTTTCGTCATTTCATGCAGCCTGCACTCTCACACCAGAACCACTATTAAACACAACACAGAGAAGTGACGCCAGTTGCACATGATGCATGCCTGGGTACACTTGTATGCAAGGAGCAGGCAAAAAAACCAAGCCTTCGTGGCCTGTCACTTGTTACTGTAACAGAAAGAGGTGCGATGATTTGAGGAGGTGTATTCAAACATGCTAATTCCACAGTGCTGGACGTAGAACAAGGCAGAATTAGTAGGAAAACAAATGCACGCATTTTTTACGCGCCCATGAACATATACAGCAAGAGGACAAATGATTTTAGCAATATTCAAATAATTCAAACGAGATATGAACGTCATGTTCATTGACCTGGCCCATTTCAATGCGATTCAGGAATGTCAGCTATTTGCCAGAAGTGTACAACCAAGCATGATCAAGCATCTCGTTCCTCTCATCTAGTGCCTGAAGTTGGTCAAAGTGTACACCTTAATGTAACACAGGGAGGTACTTCATGCTTTACATTACATAAGAGCATATGAGGAGCTGTGATCTGGACACGGCAGGAACAGCAGGGGCCTGAGGGCTGTATCTAATTGCATTGAATTTACTTCACTAAGTATTTAGGGAAGCAGAGAGACGAGCATAACGAGGGGAAGCGTTTTATGCAAATAGGAATCCATTATGAACCACCCGAAGCATGTCTGAGTAAAAGTACACGAGCGGGACTTCCTCCTGGCAGGGTGTGCAGTGAAAGTTATATCTTCCTAGAGCACAACTATTGCTTTTAATCTTTGTTTCTCTGCCAGACTCTCGTATTGTCGTTTTTATATTCATGGCAATGTGTGTGAGAGAAAAGCAGTAAACATATGCTGAAAGCTTTCAACATCAACGCATTTCATTTTTCATGAGGCTCCTTTCTGAGATTTAGAGTGTGTGCCAAATATGCTACTGGCTTTTCAGTGATGAGGAAAAGAATGTTCCTCGTATTCACATGCAAAGAGAAACTAGAATGATGAACGCTATCAAACTGGCATCGAGAGGCGAACCAGTTCTTTGCAGAATTTCCCTAATATGTTTTTTAAGACCACAAACCGGCCTTTTCCCAAACTATAAGAAAACAACACTAGAAAGCTAAACAAAGCATCTTAACAAAAATCTCTCTCTTTCTCTCTCTCTCTCTCTCTCTCACTCTCTCTCTCTCTCTCTCTCTCTCTCTCTCTATATATATATATATATATATATATATATATAAATGCTAATGCTAATATATCTCTCTCTCTATTTATATATGTATGCTAATATGAGCACAATATATATGGGCAGCACTTTTGCTAAAAAAAAGTAAATATGTAATTTGACTGAAAGTTTTCCATATGTTTAAAGTATAAAAGTATTGGCTGTACAATTCTAGGTCAAGGCATTAAAATGGAGTGAACACTGCTGCAGGCCTCTATGGACGCAGTCAGAGAAACACTCCCAGCTTTGATCTCCTGCTTTGGGGAAGGAAAAGTGCACCAGACAGAAATGAAAACAAATGGAAAAGAAAGATGTACGTAAACAAAGAGCAGGCCGCGAACCATGACGAGCCTTAACACACACATTAGTCTTAGGGTCGGGTTTAAGCTTCACTTCTATTCTTTGCAATGACCCGTGATCGTCACGCATGTGGAGGGAAACTCAAATAAAACATGGCTACCATAACAGGCCAAAATACACTCAGCCTACACTCAGTAAGCCTCACTGACAGACGTTATTATGGCTTGCTAATGGGTTGGCCATGTTGTTTATAGTAGTAACTAACTTGCATCAACATGACCAGCTGTATTTTATTTTTTCTTTTCTAATAAATTATAGAGATCTGTTGTTCTGAAGACAAATTTATCGGTTTATATGGCTTTTCCTGTTGGTTATCACGGAGGACATTCTGATGACAATGATCTTTTCGTTCTGTAGAGCTTCATGCTCAACTTGGCAAATTATCTCTGCTTCACTTCTTTTGTTCAAGTTTGCTCAGGGTCCATAACAAAGAGGGTGGCTTATCACCGACTGAGGTTGCCTGAACATGCACAATCCGCTAATTGCTGCCACTGAACAAGCGGACTGAACTGGAGATGACACCAAACCATTACTTGTGAATCAAATGCAGTTTTGCAATTATGTTAATTTGGCTGAACATGCTGAATCACCCTTGTGTTTTTCATAAAAGTTAAACTATCCCCAGCCACACAGCCTCTGAGGCCAGAAATCTGGACAACGACGCCAAAAGAGCCAATTCATGACAGCAGGTCTGAGTTGCTCCTAAAAGAATCTAGAAGTGACATCAAAGCCCAGAAAATTGCTATAACTAAGCCCATTCTATAAAACAACTATAAAGCAAATAAAGCAAACCTTAATTGGACACAAAATGAAAAGCATATCATATTTAAAAACAATACCTGCAATGCATGTTTTTATGCACTTTTCACTAAATGGCTTCCTCACAGACACTGAAGCCTGAGTAGACTGACAAACCAGAGAGCTAGTTCATAAATTCACGGTTACTGAGTGGGAACTGGACGTTCTTCTCAGAGGACATTAAGAAATAAACTTTGTGTCAGTGTGGTAGTGAACTTGGGTTTTGGGCATTATAAAGTGGGTAGTTCAAACTTGGTCCAAATATTAAGGGGGAAACTGCCACTCTCCTGAAAATCTGATTATGTCATGAATAGTACCTTGCATGAGCAAATGACACTATTTTACATCTGAAGAAAGAAACTGATTTGGAGCTTAGTTAGCACTAGTCAGTGAAGTAGAAGAAAAGCAGAGCTAGCAGTCAACTACCTGCAATCAGCCTGACACTGATTCAGAATGGCAGCAGAGGGCAGCTCAATCCAACTTTCTCAGCATTTTATGTAATTAGTGACCTAAAACCTCACCTCACAGAGACACTCCCCAGACGCACACATCTTTTTGCATTAACTTGCTTCAAAATTAAGGAAATTCCATTGAGTGTTTTACACACTTTTTTAAACACATTTTTAAGACAGTGACAACATTCTGTTATTTTAAGCACTTTTTTAAGGTCCCTTTAAAAAGGCATGTTCACACTACAACTCCTCATTACAAAAAGATGGGCACACTTGAGGACAGCTTGCTGAAGTGTGTTTGACTGACTTGCTACTCAGGATGTCTGGTGCCTCTGTGCAACAGCCAGTTTCGCTGTTTGACTCAATTTGTCTCCATGGTTGATGAATAATTGCAAAGCAAACAAATGATCTCTGCCACACTGAGCTTGCTTCCCTACCAGGCCTCAGCTGCCTCCATATCGAGCTTTTTTCATGCTCAGCCACACTGTAGTTATGCTGTCTTCAGTTATAATTACTGGGGAGAGTGAGAGAGATATACAGTGAGACAGAGGTCACTTCTTTCCTAAGAGTAAAAACGTAAATAGTTTGGATGGGTTGTTAAATTTTTGATCATAGAATTATAGAACATATAAGGTGCTGCTGATTTTAATGTATTTGTATAAGTTATTGAGGTTGTAGAATATAAATCTTCTGCATTGCAGGTATAAACATTTAGTAAAACACTGCATGTTATGTACTATATGTATTCTGGATCAGTAAAGGATTTTAATGATATATATGAGATATTAAAGCCCAGCTGTGATTTTTATATGTATATACATCACTACCGAGCTTTAAACCCAAAATAATGAGGAATACAATGTGAAAAAACTGTATGAAAAAATAAAAAAATTGTAGTAGCATAAATATACAATTTACAAATTACTCTTATTTGTTATTAGAAATTCTTTCAAAAATGCACAGTAAGTAAGGATTAAACACTTTACAGAAAAACTAGTGTAGTGCTGCCACATGGGCCTACTGTAAGTCACACCTGGCAGAATCGTGGTATTTAAAGTGAGAAAATGGATGTTAAGTATGTTAACAGATGTTTAGCTTGACTAAATGGTGTTAAGTGACACATTTATGGGCCATAACACATGACTGATTGGGCGAGTGTGAAATATTGCTACCTCATGGTCTGTTGACATGTGCTAATATAACTCCCTCCTCCTCAGAGCAGGCCATGGAGTTATTTACGGTAATATTTTATTATTCTAATTTATTACGTTAACAAAAATAACTTAAGATTCTTGTCTGAAAACCATCAGATCAGTAATAAGAATTATTGTAGATGTACCTAACAAGAAGACCCAGAAAATCCTAAAAAACGGAGTAGTTCGAAGAAAGAACCCGACATAATAGAAACACAACGCCCCCCTGTGGATCTTTTGTTCTGGCAGTTTCTCATGCCTGAACACACAGAGCAGTGGAGGTCCATTAAATCTGAGAGTGCAGAGCCCTCTGGTGTTGGCTATTTGTCATTAAAAGACCCGCAACTGAATTCAACTTTGGAAATCAAAATAAAGGGTCTAATAAGCAAATCAATCTATTAAGATGAATCATACTTGGGGTGGAGCCGGTCCCGAACACGGTATTCGGAAAAGCACAAATTATTCGGACAAATACAAATACGAATATGAATAATTTTCCCTTTTAATAAATACACTTAGCGGCCGCTTTGCACACCCCTAAATCATACAATATGAATATATGGAAAAGAAACCAAATTATCAAGTATTACATTTCTAAAAAAATAAAATGAAACTATACTACACTTCATCATGGCTCAATGACAATAGTAGACTTTTATTAGCTGATTTTATAGATTCATTTGACTTACATTTTACCTGAATGGGGAAAATGTATCACATAAATACATTTCTATCTGGTGAGGAACTGGTTTAGTTAAGTGGAGGCTGTGCCGACAGGCCATATGTAACTGGTTGAACTCTTGATATTAGTGTAGATAAACTATAAACTCTACAATAAAAAGTTTGGACAGTTATTCTCATTCAGTTATTTTTCTTAGTTTCTTTTATTTTCTACATTGTTGATTAAAATTTAAAACAAATAATATGATGAAGGAACTCATGTAATTTAGCAGTAAACAAAAAAAAAGTGAATAAAAACAGAACATCTTTTGTGGTAAGGTAATGCTAGACTGCTATTTTTTATGGAGTTATGTGGTTCTTGCCATAATGTGGAGTAGAACCATAGTGGAATAGGATATTTTATATAGGAGAAATAACTATGTACCAACACTACCATCACATTCACAACTGGTGATCAAAACTTCCACTATTAACCCTTGATGAAGAACACCTACCATGTAGCGACTAAAATTTAATCCTCAAGATGAAGTGTTCCATATTTACGGCAAACAATAAACACTTTTCTTGAACAAACAGCACAATATTTTTTATTCATGTTCCTTCCTATATTTCCCCCCTCCTCTAATATACCTGAATAAAACTGATGAGAAATTCTAAAAATTTAACTTAGACACAGTTGATCTACTTACGATGTTAACCACAACTGTGACAAGAGAAGAGATTGATTATCCCATTACAGAGGTACCTGACAGAAGGTGGTATATATTAGGCAGGAAGTCAACATCATAATGACATGTGAACCACCACAATGCCCAGTGTGAACAGTACGAAATGCAATCAATCCTTTTACCAAGTGAAGCAGCAGGCAACCTAGAAGTGTGTGGGCACCTTACCTGGCTCAAATTCAAACTCAGTGGTGCCAGTAGCATTATTGAGATTCGAACCATGACCTTCTGGGTACAGGGCCAACTCCCTAACCTTTAAGTCAACAGCTGCCCCCCAGTTCTTGAAGCAGATATGATGGAAGCAAGGAAATTGGGCCAATAAGTTTGACAGCCGCCAAATAGTGGCTGACTCAGAACATTTTTAAACAACAGGTATCATGGGCTGTTCCTAAAATAAAGTAGTTAGTACCATCCAATAGTGGCCCAGGGAGGAACAACTGGTGGTCTGGGTTATGGGCACCCACATTAATGGCTGTGAGGGGCAAATTCTAAGTCATCTTGTCTGATCCCACTGTAGAGTTACAGTTGCACAAATTACTAACAATGTGAATATTGTCTATGATAGAAAGGGCATCTTGCCATGTTTGGGGCTATGCAGCCACAGACTGATCAGAGTGCTCCTGTGGATCCTTGTGTCCTTGTATTCATGTGGATGTTACTTTGATATGTAACACCTAAAACACCCATTCCTGACAGTTGTGTTCCCTAATGGCTGTGACCTCTTGAGGTAGAATAATGATCTTACAACACTGCAAAGGTATTATAAGTATTATGAGATCTCAGTACAAATGAGCATCTATGGGTTGTGCTGGATAAAGTCTGAACAATTGAGGCTCCACCTCACAAATTAAAGGATCTGCAGGTAACATTTTGGTGCCATACACTTGGTGAAGACTTATAGAGTCCATGCCTTCATATGCCAGTGCGTTTCTGGCTGCATGAGGGGGTCCTACACAGTATCAGGATTACTGTAATGGCTGATCTGGGTTTATGTTCTTATTAGGTGCCTGAGAAATAGTGCTGTAACTGGCTAAAGTATTTTCTGAAAATATGTTTAACTGGTAATTCAGAATGCAAATGTAAAGGTCGACAAGCTTTATAGAACATTGGCAAACATGCCATTTAATGTAATGAAGAGCCTTAGTGTGTAATTCAGATTTTGTCAAAAGACAAAATACAAAAAAACGTGCTAGTTTTGATTTACTGCAACAACTGGCTCAGTAATGTTAAAAAAACAGAACCTAATGGAAAATTAACGGGCAAAGTTAAATGTCATTTTTGTGAGTATTTTGGAAAGCTTGTACTATCTCTTACCAAATATCTCAAAGAACAAGTTATACATTTGTGTCTGGAGCCAAGAACAGCACACATATGAATCCGCAAAACTTGAATAGTGCCTTATGTGTTCAAAAACATTTCTTCTGTAATCTTCAGCTAATGATCTGTATAAGATTATGGAAATCAAAAGACATTTCCTCTTCTACTAACCAACACAATTACACTACATAACTGTCCGTACTTGTGGACAAAAGTGGCTCCATTGTGTTGTTACTGGGTATTTTAATTAGTTTAGTCAATATTATGTTTAAATGTAATACATTTTTATATGTGTTTCAATGTTAATTATAAACGTTAAAATCGGATAACAATCGTCCGATATTTCCTCTTCTACTAACAAAAACAAATACTTTCAGTATAAGTGAATACAAGCAGCTCCATTCTGTTGCCACTGGGTCTTGTGTGACTGCTTTATTGGATGACCTGAAATGCAGACTCTCATTAAGCCCCCCTGCTTCAAACAGCCTGATAAGCTCAGAGATGGAAGGATTTTGTTTATTAATGTAAGAAGTTTAACTTTAAATCCTTATTTGGTTTCATGAGATGTGCAAAACTGCTGATTCTGCTATACTATCAGTTAACAATACAAGTGTATTACATATTTAAAAACAATTACATAATTTTTAAATTATTTTTCTCAGTTTCAATTTTATTATATTTACATTTTATTAACTTTTCCCTTTAGCTTTGAGTCTCTTTATTTTTGACTGCATATCAGTTTCTATGATTGAAAAAAAGCATTAAAATCTGATTAAAATAATAAGATACATCCTCCTCTACTAACAAACACAATTACTCTCAGTAATTGTCTGTACAAGTGGATAGAAGAAGGACCACAGCTGGTGTATGAGTGTCCAGATTCGAAGGAATAAAGGAAGCTGGGTGATTAAGAGACTTCTAAATTCTGCTAGAGACTTTTGCAAGATAATGAATACAGCTGAGGACCTTCTCTGTACAAGCAGAGGACATTTGCTCCCTGGTTACTGACAACCAGTTTTTACCATGATGCAAACCACGGTACTCCAGAGGTTAAGGAGGTCCTCAACTGTCCATAAGAGACCAGGGTAAAATATACAGGTACACAGAACAGCAACAATGAAATAATGATATTACCATGGCGTCCAAAATAGAAAATTAAAATCTCATGAGAACACAATTACTAGGTTCTCACAAAAAATCTGCACCTGCAATGTTTTAATTTACTTCAGTCTCTCTACATGAGTTTTTTTTTTCAAAACTAATATTACCATTCTTTTTATACAGCCCAGACTTTTGGTCAGATATGTTAACTCACAAACAAACAAAAGGCTTTTGCTGATGCAAAACCAGGATGGTTTAATTCTGACTGTGAATCTGTAAACTATTCAAACATCTTTGAGTGGGACTTTCAGACAATTTTGGTTGGGATAATAGAAACACTAAATCTGCCACTGTGATTGCATCACTCAATCCCTGATCATCTTGTTTTACATATCAAATACTTTGTTTGGATATCATTATATTATATTGCATCATACACCTGTCAACAAAGATGCATAACAGTTTATCTTAACCCAATGTGTATCTCTTTATAAAACTTTATAAAACTTTCCGTTACATTGCCACCTACTGGAAATGTGTGGTAGAGCAAGTACAGTGAATATCTTCTAAGTTCACAAGAGTAGTTTAATCTTGCTATTTTCATGCAGCACAAAAGGGTGTTGGAAAATAATTTCTCCATCTGTGTTCAACAAAACGTCTATCAAAACATTGTTGTCATGGCTGGCAGTTTCAGTTACAGTTGGTTTTCTAGGGATCAAGCACATTTATTAACAAATCTACATTGGAGGCCATCAAGGTGTGAATGGTCAATACAAAAATGTAAAATAGTGAAAATATATTCCAATACATTCTATTTACATTTGGAAAGTACTGACAACTTATAACAATACATTCCATTTCCATAAGTGTTTTAGGGAATATGAGGTGGAGAAAAAACATGTGCCAAAGATTCATAATGGGAGGGAAATTTGGCAGACCACAAAGAGACTAATGTTTTATATTTGATCAACGCCACTGTAACAACATGAATATTATTATTACTATTACAACAGACCAGATAAGCAGAAGGACAACTTTGTCTTTGGGCTGAAGTCAATTAGATACTTTTTGGCTTCTCTAAGAAAATATGCTCTATTATTATAAACAGCCAGTCAAGACACTGTCAGACCAGTAGATGGAGCTAATTTCTTAGAAGCCAGGAGGGATTTTGACTACCAGACTGAGCGAAGTAGGACCACCACCAGGGTTTCTCCTGTCTGTCCTCCTCCACTTGCCCAGAGGCCCTCATACTGTAGCGCTCTTGTTGGTTGTAAGGGTCAAATCGATCATAACTGCCTAAGGAGAGGGTATTAAAATCATCAGCATCTGAGTCAAGCTGAGCCTTTTTAAGGACAAAGTCTACTCTTCCTGCCTTCTGCATGTGATTTGGAAGGTGGACCTTCTTCATGGCTTTGGTGTAACCTGATGCTGAGGCAGTCACAATGTAGATGCCAGGTTTCAGCAGTCTCCAGTAATCCCCATTTTCAGCTGGGACAACAGGAAGCGACACGCATTTTGACAAAAAAGCCAGTACTGAGTAGAAGTACAGACAATTGGCCTATTCATGCTCTACATAAAAGTGCATAGTTTCATAGTTAGAGTTGTTACGCTGGACAAACTTTATAGAAAGAATTCAAGCTGTCAAAGTACTTTAGAGCAGCGGTCCCCAACCCCCGGGCCGTGGACCGGTACCGGGCTCACGTGGTTCACGTGGTACCGGTCCACAGACTGCATAGAAAAATTACAGTATTTCCTTTTTATTTACTATCAGAGACTAAACGATGTTTTATTTTTGAAAAAATGAGCGGATTTCTTATATTAAACAGGGTCGTGACAAAATAATAAAGTTTGGGGACCACTGATCTATGTATCAACAATCTCCCCCGGTCTGCGGTAAAATTGTCAAGCGTTGACCTGCGGTGATTAAAAGTTTGGGGACCGCTGCTTTAGAGCATTTTATTCATTTCAGTTGATATTTGTTAAATGTAAATTTTCATTTGCATTTGCTAACATTGTGGCAAAATCATTGCCATTTCCAACCTATTTTGTTTAATTACAACAAAATACAGCTATTGAACATAAGTGGAAACTCAACATTATGTATCAGCTCTAATGAAAATTGAAACCTGCCTGATAGGAACAATAAATGCAATTAGCTTTTATTTCATTAGCATTATCAGGGCAATAGGATTTTCAATCAATATTCAATGAAACTAGTACAATAGGTACAATAAAGGAACATATTTGTGGGCAGTACATGCATTGATCAGTTATTCATTAATTGTAAATGCTGTCATATTTTCAGCTGCAGTGATTTGTGACAGAATGTTGCTGTAGTACCTGTTATGATGTCATGCCTGATCCCTTTGACTGAAACAGTGGCTCTTTTAATTCCACGCCCATCTTCATCTTTTACAATGCCCTTTATTCCCCTATGCACCTGAAATACAGTAATAAGTCATAAATGTTGCTAGAGGTGGATGAAATACAATATGATGTATAGAACACATCAGATACACCCAACAATTTAGTAATGTGCTGTGAATTGCACATGTTGCTATTCATGCAACGATGACCTCACCGACTCCATAAAACTGAGCAGAGCCTCTTTATTTTCCTCCCAGCCCATATATAGATCCTCTTCGGCTGGGAATTTGTCACAGCCCAGCTCTACTGTTACCTCAAAGCAGTTTGTGTGTAAATAATTAAAGTCTGCCATGCCTGTCACAAAACAGAAGGTCAGAATGTACTTCATTGCAGCCTATAGTACAGCACTGACTGACAGTGACACTGCAAACACAATATGCTGTAGCTTCTGATCCTGGAATTACATCATATTCTCACCATGCTACATTATATGGGGTGCCGTTTGTAAAAGCAACACCACAAATTTAGAGGTGTCATTTTTTTAACATTTAGCGCAATGTTTACACAATTTTCACACATTTAGAGCTAAAT
>JBBKCR010000012.1:12396095-12406401 GCA_037577295.1 Ladigesia roloffi | reverse complement strand
TAGAGAGAGAGAGAGAGAGAGAGAGAGAGGGTGGGGGGGTGGACTGACTGAAATATATATATGTAGATCTCTATATATATCTATCTATAGAAACACCACAAGTTAAAATTATACCACACACTAAGATTTTCTACATTTGCATCTTACTCATTTAAATGTTTTCTAAAAATGCATTTGATGTTCTTTGTTAAGATATAAGTGTACATGGGTACCATTTGAGTACTCTTACTAGCCAGAAAATCATACTTTTGTTTATCACTACTGACCTTTAAAAAGTCACCTGATGCAATTATTATTAAAATGTTTGCCACCAAACAACTGCAAGATATTTCATGAGCTGACAGTCACAGGGATTAAACATTTACTAGAGCATTTAATGATCTGTATAATACATCACTACCTTTATCACAGAAACAAGTGACGAGTGGGTGAAAGGGTAAAATGGTCCTAATAAAGCTCTGTTCTTTGCCCGTATTTCCTTGTGGAGCACTATAAAGGGTCCTTCATTTAAATCTCATTGACATGCTGTGATAACATTTAGAGACTCTCAGAATCAGGTACCATTTCAGTTCATTTTAGTCCCGAATCATTCCTTGTTTTATTTGAACACTTATACTGCTGGACTTATGCAATCGGGCAGTGTTTCCAGAAGGAGCCAGTTCCGTGCTTTATATGTTAGTAGGTTAATAGGTACCCTGGGGTCAGATGAGACAAATGTAATTATAAAGTTCTGGGGATTCATTTACTAGATAAGGAGGCAGGAAAAAATATTTTATCTATAATAATTTTGCCGTCTGAATTCTAATTTATTGCACCATGTTCACAAAAACAGTACATTTTCAACAATTTCTGGCACAAATACAGTATAAAGCACTTAATTATTTACTTCATTAGGTCATAACTCCTTACATCACACACCTGTCCCTCAGATTAGGACAATAGAATGTACACTATAAACTCCTTATACTGTGCAAAGTAGTCACATCAAAAAGGTTTAGCTATAGAAACATGACTCGCGTGTACAATGTGCTGCTGTAACAAGAATCTAGTACATTCAGTTACAACAATATATAGGTACTACAGCGTGATATTTGACTTTGGCTGATTTTGTAACTAATAGCAAGTATAAACAAAGTGCAGTATTATCCAGTGACTGATAGGCTCATGAATTAGTGTATTCACAAGAAGTTTAACAATAAGGTCCACTTTGAAAACAATAAAATGACTGGGCTTTCTACTGGTAGAAACATCTATGGAAAATAACTTTTTTTCCATTTAAAGAGGTCCATGGACACCATGTACATAATGTGCGCTGATGGCTTTAGTCCAAGTTTGTTTTCCAGAATTCCACTTTGTTTCAACAGCTTCTACGAAAATTGTTGCGATAAAAGGCTGATATTGTGCTGCAAAGGAAGCAGCATCTGGCTATGTTTTTTTCTGTTTTTTGATATCTCTGATAAGTGTGCGTGTGGTTGTTTGTGTGTGTGAATTTTTGTGTGTTTGTGTATGTGTGCACTCATGTGAGGATGCTTGCAAAAAGGAGTACATGGCTAATTAATCACGTATCCTTTGCTGTTGTCCATGTTTATTACCGCTATCTGCACTGCATAAGCCTTTGTTTACATCAAGGAGTCAACATCACCAGCTGTACATAGGTGATCGCTATCATTGCTCTCTCTCTCTCTCTCTCTCTCTCTCTCCTATCTTTATAGGTCTCTCTCTCTCTGTTCCTCATTTGACATCAAGGCATGGGGATTTTCCAGTGTCCGCAGCTGGTATTAACTGATTCTTTGTAGAGTATAGTCGTTTTCCGTGTCCAGTGAGCTGTTATGTCCAGAGGAAGGGTATAAGTCTCGTTTCAGTAGCCGGTTGGCCACCGCTACCAGGACCTTCTTGTACTGTTGCCGCAAAAGAGAATATGCAAAGGGATCCGAAGCAACCTTGCTGTAGGTTAAGCACTTGCTGACAATACCCCAGTACCGATTGATGTCCACAAAGGGAAGAAGCTCTGTCAGCCTAGAACACAGAGTAAATCCATTTAAAAACAGATCAGTGGTTCTCAGTTCTGCACTTTTTAGAGCTTTTGCTGCTCCCAACTCACATGAACTACAGCTAAACTGAGCAGGGAAAACACTACAGCATGCAAGACAGTGGTACTCCAGGAACACAACTGAGTACCACTGCAACAGACAAACAAAATAGATTTTTAAATTATGAATATTATAAATAGATAGTTCTAAAACAGTTGAAAGCTAAGTTGGGTTTTTTCCAAAAAAGGAACCTTTCAGTGGTTGTACAGTTTATAAAATGTCAATTAACAAGTGTTCTTCGTCAAGTGTCCATTAGGGGTATTTCTTGCCTTCTGTATATTTGGGACCATCAGTTGTGAAGTTTTAAGTAAAAAGAAACATCAGTCCATCATGACCTTATTACAAAACATATTCTGGTTTGTAAACGCTTTCTTTTTACAGCATAATTGCTCATGTTCCTACATCATTTTGTTAGTTTTCAGTATTAATCTACAATGTAGTAAACAATAAAAACAAAGAAATAACATTGAATGAGAAGGTGTGTCCAAACACCTGGTAGTGTATGTACATAAATATTGCAGAATGAATACACATGAATATACATATGAAAGTTCCTAAACATATTTACAGATTTGTTTTTCATGCAGTGATGGGAGGAGAGGAGAATGCAGCAGATATTACAGAATCAGGAGAGAGAGGTGTTCAGATGGATGAGGAGGGGGTGCAGGAGGAGTAGACAGATGTTTCACAAGCTCTGTTGGCTGCAGTGTTAAATGCATCAGCAGCATCATCATCATCATCAACGGCATCATGTGCAAGTCACCAGAGTAACTGAAATTATTTTTATCCCGATGTGTTATCACCCCTGTTGCGCGTGGGCTATTCTTAGCGTTTTTACGACGCAGGTTACGTCACGTCGCTGTTCAATTAAACAAGGCCTCCGAGAGTGGCCTTAATGAGCAGACAAACTTTAATTTACGGCGACTCCGTCACTACCCCTCGTGACTCCACAGCGCGCAGATCACGGATGAATGTAAGGTGTTCTTAAGTTTTCACATGACAGGGCTGTGAGGGGTGTTGGGTTCTTACCTGGTTATGACATAGGGGGCAAAACAGATAATGAAGGATCCAATAAAAATGCTGATCTTCTTGGTCGCGCGTTGCTTCCTCCTCTTCTGTTCCGCGAGGCAGCGCTGCTTAACACTGCAAGAAGCAGCAACACATCAGAAACATCACACCATACACATACACAAACTCGTGAAAGTCCTGGGTTAGTAAGTGGGGGTCTTAATACCTCGGGTGTATGTCCACCAGCAGGAAAAGGGTCTGCATGGTGATGATGTCGATCCTCTTGCAGTGGAAGCGTGCCACCTTGAGCACCTTCAGGTAGGTGACGCACAGGATGAGAAGAGAGAGCATGAAGCTGGTGGCGTGAAAGATCACGGTGAAGACGGCGAACTCGGCGCGCGCGCCCTCCCGGCTCGGCTGCAGCGTGCACGAGGCGTAGACGTGGCTGTAGTCGGCCCAGGAGAAGAGCAGAGCCACCAGAGAGAAGGTGAGCGAATGGAGCCACGCGTAGCACACCAGCACCAGCGCGTCCCTGTAGCGCATCTTGGTGGAGTAGCTGAGTGGGAAGACCACCGCGACCCAGCGGTCGATGCTGAGCGCCGCCATGCTCAGCATGGTGTTGGCGCTCAGGAAGGTCTCGAGGAAACTGACCGCGCGGCACAGGCGGTCCCCAAAGGGCTGCTGGTTTCTTACGATGCCCACGAGCGTGGCCGGCATGTTGAGCGAGGCGATTAGGATGTTGCAAAACGACAGGTTCATGGTGAAGACGCCCGGCACCTGCCTGCGAATCTCGCTGCTGTGCACGAAGCATAGCAGCACCAGCAGGTTGGAGAGCAGAGATACGAGCGCAACCACCACGATGAAAAGCGCCAGTAGACTCTCTGCCAAGTCCATCGCTCACTTCGCCCGTCGGGCTTCGCTCTCGACGCCTGGGGATGGGGGGCACGGTGGCGCGCGCATGGCTCCTCGCTCAGAGTGGACCCCTCGGCGCGCTGTCCAGGGTGCTGAAGCGCCTTCGTCCTAATCCAACAACTTTCCTCTCCTCAGAGGAGCAGCACGCCACCGTCCTGCCATCGCGCCTTTTCTGCTCGTGCCAAACACCGTGCGTTCCAGATCTGATTTCCTTCTCCAGCCTCCGTTCTCCCGCCGTTCCACGCGCGCCCTCTCTCTCTCTTCTCCCGCCACGCTCTGGAGCGCTGTCCTCAGCTCATGCGCACAAATCTAAACCCACCGTGGGAGGACACGTAACCACAACAAGCCTGTTACACCCTCACCAGTGAAGGAGCCCACATTCAGCCATCCCACAGAACACGCCGTGGGTGGGCCTTTGAAGGATCATTTTGTAAATTAGAAATATGTTAAACTTTTAAGAACCTCCATAACGGTGCTCATCCAGCTGAACTGTCTCTAAACCAAGAACCATAGAAGAACCCTTTGTTGAGCAATAAAGATTCATTTATAACGTTACGCAAAGAAGCACTTATCACTCGTTTTCCATCACAGTAAAGAAACATTCGATCAATCAAGTGTTAATGCATTGTTTATTTGAGTTTTCAATGGTTCTGTACATAACCTCTGCTTTGGATAAAGGACCCTTGATGAACCAATTTATGAAGGATGCAGATTACAGTCATAAATAATGTTAAAGACCCATATTTGTTCCTGAGGTCATCTTTACGATATTTGTGTTTTTATGAATTTCCAAATTTCATATATCAACAAAGTAAAAACATATTTGCATATTTATGTCTTTTGAATATATAAATATAGTGAACCTACTTCTGAGAGGTTGCCCTGTTTTGTGTCTTATTGTATGCGTAGCATAGGCTGAAACAAATGCATAATGAATGGGCAGTATGAAACTACTATGGACAGAAAAAAAGAGTTTGTACTTAAATGAGTTGCTTTTTTATTCAAGGACCACATGGACTGGGGAGTGAACAATATGTTTTGACACTTGGATTATTTTTATGTACCATGCTAAAATCCTTTACATCCAAAAAGCAATAAATATTTGTTAATCCCTGATGAATGAGCTGAACATTCATATACTGGCCAAGCAAGTTTTATTTTAAATCTAACAAACATTCCATAAATAAATATATAATGTGTACAAAGATATATATATATACATAGTATTTATTGACTGGAGCATATTCAGGTGATTTGTAGCAGCAGACAACACTAATTATGTACCAGAGATCTATTTAGAATGTTAAGACATCTAAAAAATTACACATTGCACATCACACAATGAGATTTGGGAAACTATTGGCTCCAAATCTGCCTAATACACATATTTATTAGTGAGATTTGTTTATTTATCAACAGAGTCTGTGCTTTTATTCTGAACCCCAGCACTGGCCCAGTGCTAAAATGTGAACATTAATTGAAAAGGGATCTGTGGGAAAATTATTAATAGCCACTCCTTCAAAATCCCAGCAAAACTAAATTAAGAATCTGCTGAGAGCTTAGAGTTATAGGTCATGGTTGATCTTTTCCTTTGCAGCTGCCATTTAGTGCTCTCTTAGGTAATTGTGGCAAAGATATATGTCAGGACATACTCATTATAAATGTAATGAATTAGATGTATTTATACGACATCTGTAGAGAACTGCTGAACAGTACTTTAGGGAGCCAAAAGTGGATCTTCAGTGGCATCACACCAAATAACCTTTCTGGCAGCAGCTGTAGTTCAGTACCATGGAAAGCAGCACCCATTGGAGCCAGCTCACAAACGGCTCATCAAAAAGGAGCAATGGCTGCATGGTAGGCTGCAGCTGTGCTCCTGGGGGCCTATATATAGAACTGTGATGGACTGTCTGCTCCTTCATAGCACTTTCAGCTTACCTAGAACTTCTGACTCCTAATGGAGCAGACGTGCAAAGCACTAAGAGAACTATATGGCACTGTGATCCAGTTGTTTTCTGTCGCTCTGTTTGTATCCTTGACTTGGATATTTATTTTAAATTGACTTTTGATGGTCAGTCTGTATTCTGTTCTTTGGTCAACTGCCCTTATGAGAGACGCTTTGATAGATGATTCGTGAACAAATAGTTTCTTTAAGGTTTTATGTCAAACTGATTTTCAAACCATAAACTTCTTTCAAATATTTTTCTTGATAAAAATATATAGCATGTATAGGCCACTTTTGGTGTTGCATGAGTGACATAACCAGAAACTTGTTTATCCTACAGATGTCAAATGTATGTGCAACTTCTCTTGCGTTTCTCATCCCTTCTACGATTCTATCCTTCATTGTTTAATGGCTGAAACATTTGCCATTTGTGAATGAAATATAAAGTCTAGACATATCAAGAAATTGTGTGCAGACGTTATTTGTGTTCACTGTTGTTGCTTGACTTGTAGACTCCTGACTGTCACTGGCAGTGCAGTTAAATGGAATGTGGTGCATAATTTATAAGCAATTTTAATAGATTGCAAATTGTAATGGTAGTGTTTCTATACAGGCAGCTATTGTAAAACACGTGCAACTTCCTTCATAGCCACAACAAATCAGAAATTCAAAGTACCCTCATAAAAGCAGGTGTTGGGTAAATGTAGGGCTGGGTCCAAACTGTAACTTACACAACATTTAGGATGACAAGAATCAACCACTCAAGAAAGAAAATTCAGTCAGACAGAAAAAGAAAGAATAAATGCTATCCTCCTATCACAGCTGATGAGTTATATAACATTTGGGTCACATGCAAGAACAACCCAATAATAATATTAGGAAGACCAAAACAGTGAACCACCCTTTCCTGGGATGAAGCAGACCTGTAGTTAAGAATTGAGAAGTGTAATTTATTCCCTTTTTTAACTTATATCTCTCAACCCAAATTACATACTAGATAATAAGTTAATAAATAAGTCATAGCCTTTACCAAATAATCCATGGCAGTTAACAAACAGTGCAATACTAGTAATGGCTACTGAACGACTGAAGAATGCATTGTAATTACTAATGATTAGAGAAAAAAACAACATATTATAGTATAATCTATAATTTAATTATAATTTAGAATTGATAACAATTGGGATGAAATAAGCATGTTTTAATTTGAATAGTTTTATAATAAGCCTACAGTGGGTTAAAGAAATTGGATTATGCATTAAAAAGAAACTAAGAGATCAAACAGAGGCGAGACTCGAAAGATAAACCAATGACTAATAAGAGGATGCAAACCACATTTAGGTAAAGCAACACAATTTACTAGGAGTCATTTGCATTTTAAAAAACTCCTCTTCCTCAGAACTCTGAGTGTTGTTAATTGAGGCCACATGAAGGTGATAAAACATTTATCTTTGTGAATAATGGCAATTTTGTGTCATTATTTAGCCCATTAGAAATATGAGATGGCTTTGCAGTCCATGGGGCTTAGTTTTCATCTTGGATAAATAGATAAATAGGTAAAATAGATTTTTCACAAGCAATAGGAATCTATCATCATCTTCAATAACAAATCCATAACTGTAACAGGACTTTTACACAAAGGTATAGCCTCCAAATGGAAAGAGGGAGCAGGTTAAGTGCATTCAGTAGTGTTTACTTTATATTCATTCCTAAATGACAGTTGTATATGTAAGCTCCACTTGCAAGCTGCACTATATTGCTGTGCTCTAATTAGTATAATGCAGGGGTTACTAACATGGTGCCCACGTGTACCAGGGTGCCCCTAAGAATCACATGAGTAGCCCAAGGACCTGTTCTAACAATAGTACCTCACCAGGGAGCAGCGTCTAACATTTAATTTGATATTTGATCACATTTAATTACATTTACATTTATATGGATTTGAAAATGAAAATATCTAAAACTATTTAAAACGTATTTATTATGCATGTCATTTAGATACGTTTAGGTGAACTCTGTTCGGTGTAACAAACTGGTAGACCTTTGTCTGGCTCAGTACCAGTGAATAAGCTCTCAGTTTCAAGTTGGTGACCCCTGTTATAAAGTATTTAAGTGGAAAGTCCAGGAGGGATCAGTGTTTAAAACTGATTTACAAAAAAATTAAAAGTTCACTATAAAGCATAACTTACAAATCAAAATATTTATAGAAAAAGCATTGAAGCAATATATGCTGAAAGAAAAAAAATGAGATGAGTGTAAACTTGATCTCACCACATTAGCAACACTACATTAGCAACCTGTCTCAGACTGTATATTACATAAAAGTTCTTTCAGACAGGGCAATGACACAGTAATGCCACGCTAACGTCTACTTGAGATAAACATAATGCCTAGTTTTACCCAGGAGTCAAGTATGTAAACAGAGTGTCCGCATCGGATTCACAGTTTGAAACAGTGTGTGCCAGATAGTCTTGCTAGACAGATTTCTGCAACTTTTGATTTCTAAAGAACCATTTAATGGATTTTTTGTTTTGGAGATCCTTCATTTTTTGTAAATGGAATTGGAGTAATCTTTTTTCTTTTTAAAGGATACACAGTCAAGGACTACGAGAATTATGCATTCATTTGAATTTATTTAAAGTATTTGTGATTTCCCCAAATTATACAACATAACAATATATGTGTGAGACAGTGTGAGAGAAGCATGTGATTAAGTTGAAGCACTGTTTGCAAGGTCCTAATTGGCAAGGTGATATGTGTCTATGACTGTTTAGCTGTACAAGCAAGTTAATGTCATGCTCAGAGTGCCATTTGAATCCAACTGATATTGCATTTGCTAATATGAATGTAAAGTAAATGGGAAAGACATTTTAAACATAGAGCATGTGCCCTTCACGGTGTGTCAGATTAATAACTTTTTTATAAAATGTATCTACAGTACATATGAAACACCCAAACATTTTTCAATAGAACATATATATAACAGGAATTTGCACTGTCCAAGTTTTGTTTAATATGTTTAAAAATATACCTATTTAATATGAATTATTAGAATTTCTTTTATGTCCTTGTACCGTTAGCATGGATGCTTCTTTAATATATTTTCTTTGCCTAAAAAATTCAACCCAGTTTCTTTAAACTCTGTTAAATACTCAAGTTACTGGCTAAACAAACTGTGCAAACCATCGTAGAGTTCTTGCAAATAAACATTATGAAAACATGCATTTATATCTTCTTAGGTTTAGGGTTGAACACGCTAAAATAGTGCTAAAAGGCCCCCCAGTCCAAGATTTCCGAAACCAGCATGATCCATCACTTTATATAAACCCTGTTGTACTGCTCCCGTTATACTGCTGTGCACTGTCAAGAAGCAACTTGAGCAGATTTTGTATGAGCTATAGCTCACACACACAACACCACAGCTGGATGACAGCTCAGAGGTTCGTCATGTTGTAACTGAAGTGAACACCACGCTACAGGTGGCAAAGCAGCTGTGTGTTAATTCTGTGTGTGTGTGTGTGTGTGTGTGTGTGTGTGAGGGGGGTGTCCCTCTACTACCAAGGTGTGTGGTGTGTGTGATAATTAGAGCTGGAGACAGTTCCAAATCAGTCACTGACAACACAGCTTGACAATAATCACATCTTCCCATCCCGTCTTTAGACAGTAATTAAGGTCCATCTTCTCATGTAGAGTTAAATTAAGAGTGTTAAAAACACACAAAAGCTTGGCTGTTCCCTCCTGTGTTTCGCAACAACTTATGTGGGAGGTGTTGTTGTGAACTGAAGCGGTGGAGCCACAAAACGCAGCGCTGTTTGGCAAACAGGCAGCGTGAAATGTCTGCCGTGAGACATCTCCCAGCTGGCGCCGGTACGATCAAAGAGTTATTGTGAGTCATGTCACCATGGAAACACTGAGTCTTGTGAGGTATTGTCCTTCGACGAAATGGCAGAGGATTAAAATAACTTCCCAGGTACCATCGCGGCACCAACCGCTCACCTCTCATCTCTTAATCTACACCGTGCTAGACAATTTCTGAGTAAAAACAAAGCATCAATAAAAGTCAGAAATGTATTTTAGATCTTCTGTGAGAATGTAAGTCTCAGTGTGTGTGTGTCACTGTTTTCTTAAAGTTGAACGACTGCGTGTGTAACGTAGTTTGAATGAAAACCAGAGGGTTTCAGGAAACACCACAAAGGGCTTGACTTTGTGAAACACTTTACATGATTCACTTCACAAAACTTTCTGGTTACTCTGGTTAAGCATATATGTAGTTAAATATACAGTGGTGTGAAAAACTATTTGCCCCCTTCCTGATTTCTTATTCTTTTGCATGTTTGTCACACAAAATGTT
>JBBKCR010000012.1:12312386-12354008 GCA_037577295.1 Ladigesia roloffi | reverse complement strand
CACACATAAATATAAATATATACACACATATAAATATATACATATATATGTGTGTGTGTTAGTGTGTTTACAAATATATATGTATGTATATTCACAAAAGAATCACATGTTCCATAGGGACATTTTGAGCACAAAGGTCTGTTTTTCCTCACTTGGGATCAGCTATCTTGGTCTATCAAATTAATTTTCTCTCATGCTGTGTAAATGAACCTACCCTGAGTTGACAAAGTAGCAGACTGAGAGTTTTTCGGGCAGGGTTGCTTGAAGTCGCTGGGCGAACTGGACGAGGTTGTCATGTAAGAAGCGTGAGTTGGTGTTCAGGAGTTCCATTTGCTTGGCTCCAGCAGAGACAACGTCTGGATGGCTGTGTCCCACTGAGAGAAGCAATAAACAAACGCGAAATACTTTAATACAAAAGAGTCGAACAGAGCTCAGGTAATTTTTTGAGGTGGTGGAATGAGAGTGTGAGGAATGAGAATCATGCAATGCATACAAAATTATTTTATCCATTTCCAGGTTATTATATAATATAACACTTGATTTTACATGTGATTAATTAACTGATCAGTTTAATGTTGGATAGGTTAGATTATTATTGGTTTTGGATTAGTTAATAGTACCATAACTATAATGTAATTAAAAGACAACAGAGAGCTGATGAATATGAATGCTTGATGAAGCTAATGGGCTTAATGCTAACAGATAGAGAAGACAATAAGGTCATCATTGACCAGCAAGATCAGAGCTATAACATTCAGAAATATGTGGATTCAGAGGACCCACTTTACAATAAGACACATTCTTTAAAAGGTTTACAGATTACTTACAATCAGTCAATTAAAACTCACTAATAAGACAATCTATTTACAAAAAAGGCATCGGTAACCAATTGTTAATCAAATAGTGAACCCACATTGTTAAAGCACATTTTCCTGTCACTTATGAAATGTGTTATATCTGCATAGCCATTTATACATTAATTGCAGCCATTCATTCATTCATAAATCCTTTATGAGGGCAGTAAAGTGGTATTTTCCAAATCATTGTTAAAAGCACATATTGAAGCTCTTTTGGTAAAAGGTGTTTTCAACAGCTGGTGGTGAGGAGTAAAGACTAAATAACAAACAAATAAAACAGGAACGATTAAACCTTTAATGGACTGGCTTTATTCCCAACCTAGCAATGTACAGACATTTTATTTAATATGTTTAGAATGTTTTCCCCTTCAGTATAAACCTTGGTCGTTTTCAATATGAACATGTATTTGTTACACTAATGTTCTTGTCTCTGAGTTGCACTATTGTTCATTTTCACTGTATTTTCTTTTTTGTTGCACTGAGTAAACTAATGACACAGGAATTTCTCTCAATAAATAAAGATCATCCTTACCATATCGCTCCTATTGCAAATAAGAAAAAGAAATTGCAATGCTAGATGTCTTAAATCACCTGTGTAAGACATTTGGGAATGTGTAAATAGCTGTAATCAATGTAAAGGCCTTTGTTAGGGGTGGATTAGAGCCCAGAGTGTGAAACATGTGAAAGACCCCCCCTTTACCATGAGCCACATTGTTGATGCAGTCCAGGTACTGCTGGTCCTTCTCATCGTACATGAACTGACCTCGAGCTCGGACAATCTTGATGGGGTCATGACTGAAGAAGACCTTGCAGGAGGGTCTACACATAAGACAGAAAACCACACTCTGACCTTTTAGCCAAGGGATCATTATTTACACTACATGGACAAAAGTATTGGGATAAACATGTCTTTCAGGGTTTGGGCTAGGCCCTTTAAAACGCAGTCTTAATGTTTTAGTTTAGCAAGGACAACGCCATGCTTCCAACTTTGTGGACACAGTTTGAGGAAGAACATCTTCTATTCCAGCATGACTGTGTCCCATTCCACAAAACTAACTCCATAAAGACATGACTGGATGAGTTTGGTATGGATGAAACTGATTGACCCACGGAGCCCTGACCTCAACCCATCCAACACCTTTAGAATCGGAATGGAAATTGCAAGCAAGGCCTTCTTGCCCAACATCAGTGTCTGATCTCATAAATGCTCTAAAGAATGAATGGCACAAATTCCCACAGAAACTCTTGAAGAAGAGTTGAAAGCCTCCCAAAAGTATGGAAGCTGTTATGGCAGGACCAAAACCATATTAAAGCCTATGTATTTGAATGTAATATCATTAAAGTCACTGTTGGAGTAATGGTCAGGTGGTCAGTAATGGTCCCAATACCCAATATCTCATTTAGTGTCAGGACAATAGTTAAACTTTTCAGGTGTTCACATGTAGTCAAAGTCCAAAAAACCCCACACCAGATCTTCTTGTACAAAGAGAAAACGACATTAAAGGCATTTAGATGTTAAAGTGCTCTTGCTCGAGGTTTGACAGCACTTTATTCTGAAACTATTCAACCATGCAAAGACATTAAAAGCTGCTAGAATAAACTGAGTTGGAGAAGGAAGCGGATTTCTTACCCTATGTGCTTCTTCCTCAGGTCGATGGTTTTCTGTTTATTGAAAACTGCCGTTGCCATCTGAGCGACCCTAAACCTGAGAGCCTCTTCTGCGTGTCGACGCGTGTGAACGAGTGTGTGTGTGTGTGTGTGGATGATCAGTAAGTGAACCGTTCCTGGCGCTGTCCTCTCCTCCTCCTCCTCCTCCGTCCATCCATTGGGGGCGCTAGGGGCACTCCCATCCGGGCACTCCCACCCGCCCCCTAAGGGGTGCGTGTGTGAATGTTTGCGTGAATGTGTTCGTGTTTGTATGTGTGTTTGTACCACTGATGAACTGTTACCAAGAAAATATCTAAGTTGTCCATAAAATGTAAACACCTTTTAAACATAACTTTAATAATAGTTTTAATTCGTCTATAATAAGTTCATCCATGCTTTCAAAATCCAAAATATTTTTGTTAAAAACATCATTTAGTCGTGTCCCCAAGTTTTCATTCAGATCTGTTATCCAAACATATTACTCTTGTTGAAAAATGCAAGGCCAGAAATACATTCATTTATTTTTAAATCAGTATATTGAAACTTGATTTCTAGAAGTCCTCATATTGTTAAGCGTCTGGCAAATGATTAGTAGACTGATTCATTGATATTTGATGAGAATTTAACCACGGCTAAGAATGTCAGTACTTAAATTATACTAACTTATATTAATGGTCAGTTTCCTGATGTTGTTGGCATGAACGTCGCATGGTTGTATTCAGTTTATTTGCTCATTCTATGCAAAAATGTAGGCTGCTACTCATGTTGAAATTCATGTCCTCTGGTTTGTTAATTTATAAGTGTGAATCATAGTTGCTCTAGCTCATCCCGTTTGTTATTTTAAATGAATCTTTTAGTTAGAAATAACACATTTTATGCTTTCTATTGAGCTGTACAGACAGGAATTCATTGCTTGTGCATAAAATGTTTTTGGCTTGAACCATGGAAAGACCCTGAAAAGACAGGCAGACAATATGGTCAGCAATAGGACATGCTACTGTCGAGCTTTTTGTGTTGTCGAGCTGGAAAAACAACGATGGGTCTGAATTTTGTAAACAAGGAAGCGGCCAAGGAAGCAGTTTTGGAAATGCTCAGTGATTCACCCCAGGTCCATCCAGTATGAAAATAAATCAAATTGTGAACATAACCCATGGAGAACCGAATGGGATATCAATCTGAACGCTTTAACCCCCTAAGAACCGGCACAATCCATGCTGGAAGTGCTACATTTAATAAATGTGTAGAAGAACGTGTCATGCTGAGCTTTTGGTGTCACTGTTTCACGTAGAAATAAAGTTATTGTAATCGTGAAAACAATTATTAAAAATTACTGTTTGTGTTTTGAATCCAGGAGAATTTTCAGGATAGATTGAACTAATCTGCTTTAAATTATAAGGGTTTCACGTTTATGACATGTAGCAGACTCTCATATCCAGAGAAACGCACATCAGATACACAGATCACATCAGTTCTTCAAACCTGTAAAGTTATATTTAAACCAACATCTGCTTTTTAGTCAACATATGTCGAAGAATTTATGTAGCAATGTCCTGAAATTGTTGGTCCGTGGTCAGTGCTGAAGTACAATGATGGGCTGTAGCTTGGTTCATCATTGACACTTTGAAAACAGATGTTGAAGTCCATTGTCTGCAGTTAATTGGGGTCAACAGGTTGTTCTGGCTGGTAAGAAAAGACATTCATTGATACTGGTTTAAAAGCACTAAGTGTATGGCTCCTCCTCCAAGGCCAGTCACATGTCCTGGAAAATGCAAAAGAAGTTTACTAGAAAAATTACAAAATACATGTCAGGCTTTTTAAAATGGCATGAATAGTTTTCATGAATTATCATCCTTCTAGCTTAAAAAACCTGGACTTATTTATTGTAAATGGAGCATTTAGTGTAAAAAAGCAAGAATGTTCAAGTTTGTTCAATAACTTTCTTGACCTTTTTCTTCACAATGTGCTGCGGGGGAGAACCCGAGACACACCCGCTCTGTCTCTCTCCCCACTGGCGATCTGAGTCTCATTTCTTCAACCTCCTTTCTCTATTACCTTTACAATGAATGAGTACAAGCCCAGAGTATATCCCTTCAACACAGAAATCTCACGCACACCTGCACATACCATGCTTTTTCTTTCTTTCTCTTTCTCTCTCTCTCTCACACACACACTCATACACTCAGACACACACACACACTCATTCCTGCTACACAGCATTCATTTCTGTTGCCCAGTTTCATGTCTTTTACTGAATTATTTTCTCAAGAAAAAATAGATAAAACATAAATTATTGATTCCTCATTTATTGAAATTCTATTTTTTTGTATTAAAAATAGATTAGTTCAAGGTTTGGTTCTTCTTTAAAAAGAAGAGACGAGGATGAAAGGGAGACACTGTCCACATTAAAAAAGCGCCAACCCACCAATGTGAGAGTTTAGATTTTCTCAAATAATAGGGGGGCAATGGACACCAGTTTGCAGGAAATGACAATGAACAGTAAGTGCAAAAAAGACCAATTCTACCAACCCGTTCACTGACCCGCATCTCCAAAATATCCTCAAAGTAGAGAAAGTAGTTGCAGTCAGGGGCGTAGCACACCAGGGGAGATGGGGGGAATTCAACACCCCCACTTAAAAAAAAATGTGATTCCATCCCTCCCACATTTGTCAGATTATATTGTATTATATTTATTAAATTTTATTTATAACCTGGCGTCCCCATCTCAGAACCCTCCCACTTTTGGAAAGCTTAATTCGCCCTTGTTAGCAGTTAATTTGTAACCCTGAAATGGTAAATATTACATTAAAGTTGTGGTTGTGTTTTAAAGCTCAGTTGTCATGGTGTTGAACTTGATGATATATTCTCTCCTGGTTAATAGGCAGCATCAAAAAATTGAGACAGACAGGTTAACTAATGATGCTTGAGTCAAAGGATAAGACCAGAAAATGATACTTGACTAGCACATATATATGTATGTGTCAGTTCATTTGTTTCTCCCTCCTGGTCAGTGTCTTTTAAAAGGTCTAAACACTTTCTACATGAATGACAAAAGAATGCCAACTGACTGAAATCATTCCCGCAAAATGGACAAAACATCGTTACAGCCACAAACTCCTTAGTCTTTCACCCCGCTAAAAATTTTGCGTGACACAGAAAGCCATCGATAGGCACTTCCTGTTTAAGGACCTACCTTTTCCGTTTGATTTGACTGATTTGTGTTTTGAATGTAAATTAGTTTTTGTATTGTAAATTAGTTTTTGTTATGTAAATTTGTTTTGCCCTTCTCAGCCACCGTAGTACGGAGTTTGTGCTGCATTTACATTTTACTTGAATACAAATACGAATCATTTTTCCTTTTAACAAATACAAATACAGATACGCATAGTGGCCGTTCTGCACACCCCTAATACTGACTAGCCACTGTATACCCAGAGGCTTGCTCTGCAGTCTAGCCATCAAAATGTATGAATTCATTTATTTTCTGGAGCCTATGCCAGGGTCTGAGGGCACGAGGCAGATGGTCAATTTACATGCTCACACACTCAGACATATCGTCAGTTTACATGCAAACATCATATTCAAGACCTGTTCACTTTCTAAAATTTGACAGGCGACATTGTGATGATTCAGTTATTCGCTTCATGTGTCAGTGGTTTAAAGACTGTATATATACAGATTAGTCATTAATATTTACAGACTAGCCAGTAATTTACAGTATTTATGTGTATGTGTGCATGTGGGCTGATGCAGTTAGTGTGAGGCATGCGGAACTAGCTCAAATTTCACTTCTCTGTAATTGTAAAAAAAAAAGCCTGTCCACTTTGAGTGTTACTCCAGGAAAGAAAACCATGGCGGCAAGGATTTGGAGAAAAACAAATGAATTTATTTGGCTCCAACAATATTATCGCATAAAACATGTTTGAAACGAATCAAGTGCCTTGAGCCATTTATGGACACTCATTAACAATGTGAATCAGTTTCTTTTCTGAAAATGAATAAAAAAAAAATCCATAATACAAAAAAGTAAAACAAATATAAAAAAAGAGAGAGAATGCGAGTCAAGTGTCAAAAAAACACATTTCTTCACAGGATGAAGAAGGCGATGTTCGAATAAGAACATATGCATGTCCATAAAGTCCGAATTTGCTTATTTACTGGATCTATAGAACGCTAGGTAAAGCTATTTTGACTGTTTGAACATTAACATAACCATTCCAGGAACATGTCATGTTAATATGCTGCCATGACAAATTGTGTCCATTATTTTGTGTCATATCTTTCATGACAGATACTGTAATGATTTACATCAAGAAGCCTAACTAGAGTACACAGAAAAATATAATGTGGCATAAGCTGATGTCAGATTTATGGCTGCTGTTATGACAAATACTGGCGACACAGCCCTGAACACTATTATGAAAACTCATGACAACATGGCATCTGCCACTACATGTTTCTGGGATGATGATATTACGCAGCAGGGCTTAAGCAACGTGTTACCAAATTCTACATTACTGTGTTATGCATCATTTACAATAATCACTGACATGTCATTACTTGTAATTTAATGTTTTTGTACAGGTTTAATCCACATTTTTGCTGCTGTTTTTGTCTACTGCTTTAACTTCAATAAAACAAACCGCTGTACGATAAGATAAATCACTTAAATGAAAACAAGGTAAAGAAATTCAGACAAAATATCCAGTTCAAAGATAACACTGTATGAAAAGTGGAATTCTCAAAACATTCTGACAATAAACAACAACAAAAAAACAGCACCAAAGATAAAAGTGTAAAACATTGTTGAAAGAAAATGAGTTGAAAAGATGTATTTGGCTCTCATGTACTCAAAATGAAATGTAATATCTAACATTTTGACAAACAGTATTGTTTCATTAAGTGTAAAAAGAAAACAATAAATGGAGACAAACTTTAATACACATCAGATTTAAGAAAAGATCTGGAGATGGCTTGATAAACAATGTGACTGCTGTATTAATAAACAATTAATGAAAGCCTGTAAATTTGTATTGAATCATCAGTGCTGCTGTAAAAGAGATTAAAGTATATTCATAAAACGTACAATAAATGTGTATAACTGACATTGATTTGTATTCGTATAATGATTATTGTTCACATGTCGATACATACAAGAGAATTATAAATTGCACTTTTCATCAAATGAGCAAATATTTAACTGCACACGCATAGTCCACTATACATATATTAATCTACATTCATTGTAACAAGAATGATGAAGGGGGCGGGGCTATATTACATGTAGCATGGGAATACTGCAGGTGGTATATTCTTTTCTACTGATCCAGTTTTGACAGAGTAATGGCGTAAACATAATGGCTGTCTAATGCATAATGAACTGAAAGCAAGTGGCCTCACATAACATGAAATGTGCAGTATAGTTTAATGTAACAATGTTAAAGGTACACAACAGTAAAACATCCGTATATCCCTCCTTAGTTGGCATTGCGTCTCAGTGCAGAACTATAATACTGTAAGGTACACGGACGTTCAAAGCTACCACACATTACCAGGAATGCCTCTTTCAACAGCATTAAGCTTAAGTAAAAAAAAAATAACGCTGCCTTACTTAAAAGTATAAAACTGAATGCAGATTTGTCAGTTGATACAAACTGTATATACAAACAAAACAACAACAAAACAAAAAAAAAACAACCAAGCTGCATCATGGTTGCTTCAGAAAATGAAATGCCCAACAGAGCCCCTCCCGTAAACTCCAATTCCAATACACTAGCTTAGATGCTGCTCAGTCACAGGCAGCTCAAGCTGAGATGAAGCTGTCAGGTTCATGGACTGGAGTCTGGAGATATAAATGATTCTGCCCCTAGTCTCCTTGATATATATATTTAAAATGAATGAAATGTCATCAAAATGCTATCGCTAAATGATCAGGTTGTTTCCAATGGCTCTGGAATGTGACGGCACTCATGGTTATCTGTTGTACACGACACTGCTGTAAGACAGTGTTAGATTGGCCTTACAGACAAAGAAGCTTTCTACACTGCTGGAATTTTCGTGATTGGAAATATTTACACGAGTCTCCACTGCTCACAATGTGAATTGGTTTGGAACAAATAATGAAGAACCCGAACGGCAACCTTCCTGAATGGCATTTGGAGAGACGTTATTAAAACTGATAGCTTCCGCACAGAGGCATGCGATCCTTGAGAGGCAAAACAACCCTGTAAAGAACTTCCCTTCGGCAGGCGCTTCTGTTTGAAACCCTGAAAAAAGCACTTTGCCTTTCAAAAACAAATAAACTACTCCAGTGCCCTCAACTGCTCTAACACTTTGAACAGCATGTGTTAAAATCACCTGCAGTAACTGTACTCAGTTATAACATTATTTCATTCAGAAAACAAGGTACACTTTTACAGTAAGGGAATGAACAATAAAAAAGTTTGAGGCACCAAAGGCTATAATCAAATCAAATGAATCAAATCAAATCAAACTGTCAAGAAAAAGTAAAAAAAAGTCTTTAAAGAAAAGCCATCCTGTTGTTCTCAGTAGGTCACCTGTAGCCTCCTGCTACAGTCTATAGCATTCCAGATGGAGGGAGGGGAAGTGAAAACCTTTGCCCATTTGCCACATCCATCCAAAGAAATGATGATGTCCAAGCAAGTGCATTTGGGCAAAAGATGCCGATCTATCCACTTCACTCGGGACTGGACTGAAGACCAGTGCAGCAGCTGCCCTTTCCTCCTGCTCGTCTTGTGATCATAATCCAGACATGGTCACTCTCAGTATGCGAGTCAGGGAGTCACCCAAGTGAAATACGGAGGTGCTGCAATGGGTCAGTTCAGGATCTGACCGCTTTACAATAAAGCAAACAATTGCTCTCTCTAACTCCAGATTAATCACTTTTCAGGCCACCAGCCAAGGTGTGACTCCCTTTAGAAGATGACAGAAAAGCAAAGTAAAACTTCAGAGATGAAAATGTGTTATTCTGATAACAATATTTTACAAATAAAAGAAAGAAAAAGACAGACAGCCAGTTAGTGTTTTACAGAAGCCATACCATTTTTGACCACATTGCCATGTGATATGTTTACACATTCATGCTTATTTTGGCTTGTGGACAGTCTTTAGTCTTTTAAGCTTGGTAGTATGGCACGATGATGAGTGATGAGTTGTCAGATGAACACAAACATCTATGGCTAGCCTCCAGTCCTCATCTCTCCATCGCCTCCTCTTTCTCTTCCACCATTGATCTGCGCCCCATTAGTCCATTTCGGGAAGCCACTCCTATTCTGAGGACCATGCAAAGCTGCCCTCATGTGTAAGACCCCCCGTAGCTGGTGAAGTATACGAACTCCACGATTACTTATGTGAACGTGAGACACACTGCCATGACTGCACAAGGGTGAGTGGATGCTGTGTGTGTGTGTGTGAGAGCCTTATGAGCTTGGCGCTTTTCCTTTAATGTACACACACATTTAAATTCATATTCATTTATATTTATATTCTTTTCCCCAAAAAACTATAAATACAAAAATGAAGCATTATTTACAAATTCCATGCGGGTTGAGTTAGAGTGATCACTGTAAGAGAAACATAAAACAGGAGTACTGTAAGATACAAGATATAGATACACACAGTGGTTCAAACCGACATGAAGCGTTTGGCATCACACGGTGGTATTTAGTAGGGATTTACATCAGAAACCCCATGCAATTCACAATTTCAACATTTTTATACTTACCTTTTGCCAGCAGCCAGGCATTGGTAGTCCATCTGGACCCTGTGGTAGAAAGATACAGGAGGGTCAAACAATCTGTTAATGCTTATTTTCTTTTCTTTTTTAGCTAATTGGAACTTTTTACAGCATTGAAGAGCTATTTGACGTCAACTCTTACCATAAATTTCCATGAAAAAAGATGAAGAAACTTCTTTTTGACTCTTTTTGCTTAGGTTGCCAACACAGATTGTGAATGGCATTTAAATAACTGAACATAAATACTTGAATAACTGAGATTTTGGATCAGAATAAAGGCAATGCAAAACAGTTCTAAAGGGTGCACTTTATCTTCCTCCACAACACGGTGTGCAATGTTTAATATCTAAAATCGAATCTTGATATTTTTGCTCAATTTAGCATTTCCATATTTAGAGCACATATTGTTTAAATCAAACAAAACATTAATCAACCAAGAAAGACAAGGTCATAAAAACATCTGTAAATTGATTGTTAATTGTACATGGTTATCAAATAGGATCATTCTCTTACAAGAAAATATGGGGCCCAAAAAAATGTAAATGATTTCTAATCATATTCTAATTATCTGTTGAAGCCATGAGGCAGCTGGTGGCCAGGTTGTTAATGAGTTGACCCTGCAATCAGAATTGTGTGAGTTTAAATCCCAGGACTTCTGGTGTTACCACTGAAGATCCCTTGAACAAGTTAAAATCCTCACTCATTGTTCCCCAGGTGGCAGCCCACTGCTTCGCTTGTTGAATGCGTTAAATGCAGAGAAAGATTTTCACACTTTTCACACTTTGTGCTATGTGTCTTCAGGTGTGACTATTAAGGGCCACTTTATTTTATTTTAAAACAATGCAGGCAGGAACAATAATACTAAATGTTTGGTGGATAACGCTTGGAAAAATAATTTTGAAAGCTGTCTAAAAGTTCACAATACAAAGATATAAGTACACCTTTCAAAGGGAACTGATCATAAATATGATATTTTACTTGTTTTAATTTTTATTATATTTATTATATTTTCTAATCAGTTTTAGTTACGACAAATTTCACCCTGAAGCTAGATCTCTCCATCACATGATGATAATGATTTGGGGAGAGGAGATCTACTGATCGCTTTTACCCTCATCACATTGATTACCTAACTGCTACCAAAACATGGTCAATGAATAGATCACACTGCTTGGAGGAAAAAGATAACTGACATATTAGTGGATTAAACTCCATTTTAATAATTGCAGTGATGAAAATTCATGATTAAAATATCTTTAGACAAGTTTAAATAGTTGCGTATGATTTTTGCTTTCTTTCCAGGGAACTCTATGGGGTGGTCTCAAATAAGTTGACATGAAATAGCTCTACACATCTGTAAGCCTTTCAAAACATTGCTTAGTTGCTACAATAAGCTGAAAAAGAACCCTAAAATACTCACTTGTCTAGCCCTGCAAATACTTTTAACATTATATGACTGAGTGCATACAATGAAACTAAAAATATTTTGAAATGAAACAAAAAGTACAGTGAAACATTCATGTCAGCCCAAACCATGGAAGTTGTGGGGTAGTATTGTGTATGTGATAGATCCTTTACTTATTAAATAAAATACAAATTACATTAATTGTGAAATTCTACATGCATAGGCAAATTTTATGAACACTTCTAAACACAATTTTTCATGCAAATTTTAGGACAGCAAAGAATGCAAAATAAACTACTTGCATTGGTTAAAAAATTCAAGAGAAAAATAGAACCCAACTCAATTTTATGAAAAATGTAAATATGAATCACATACAGTGCAATGAAGGAAAAATGTCAATTCCATCAGAGAGATGTAATAATCATCAGACACATAAAGTATTGGCTTAAAATATAGTAAAAACTATTTCTATGCTTTCACTTCTGCTGTTGAGTGCCCAATTGGAACAGGTAGGAAATCAGTAGGATAGAAACGGGTTAACAGACTGGAGGTGACAGGGAGGATGCTGGGTCTCATTGCTCCACAGTTAGTTAGAGTTAGTGCTAGAATCTGAAGACGCAAACATTCCACAATAATGGATTTCTTTACATTTATTTGAAAAGACTCAAGTGAGAAAAGGGTTTCATTAGGACTTACAGGGAGGCAAAAATGGCGCTTAAGGAGTTATTGCTATTCTACACCTATTATCTGCATAACTGTAGAGATAATAACTACAGGTGACTACAGGTTACTGGGAAAAAGAGAGATATTTACAACAGTTGTACATGTAACAAAGCAACCTGAGGGAATCAAATCTTATCTCTATCTGCCACATTTGTAATGGATCATTTTGGAGGTGTTCTTGCACTGAAATGAACAGAAAATGTTCTTTTCTACAACCATGGATAAAAAATAAGAAATCTTTTTTTCTGGGTATTGCTTTTGTAATTTGTGGCAGTGTGTCTGTGTAAAAGGTCACTATTGTTTTATACACTATTGACCGCACTTGAGGGGAACATTTTTAAATAATACATATAAATAGTATACTACACCTCTGAAATAATTACACCTTGGAAACACTCATATATTATTTTCAAATTGCATCAAATATAATAGTAATGTTAAATGTATAGTGTGCATGTGCGAGCTATGCTTAATCCCATCAGAAACTGAATCAGGAGTAAAGCTGCTGGAATAGAGCACACAGAAAAGCTGCTCTACTGCACTCACATATGGAGGCATTTCTTAATTTTAACAAAGCGCACACTGCAATAGTTCATAACAGAATAGCAACCTGTGCATTTTACACACACACACAGTGAACAGAATAAAAGTAGGTCTCTTCTTTTTTTCCATGGCTGTATAAACAGAGCAGTTCATACTCATAATATCAACAAATGCAGCAGATCAACATTAGTCTGAAGGAATTCCTTTTAGCATCTGGCAAGTCAGACATGCAGGACAGGTGTCAGGTAACTGGGTAATGGAGCATGCTCTATTTAAGCAGGCAAAATCATGTGTGAATGATACAGCATTGGGCACTATGCCACAGACTTTGTGCCATGACTACATACAGAAGCTGTATTGAGGTGTGAACATTGAGAATGGCAACATGCACAGGAGAGGATAGGAAAAGAGGATACTGTACCAATTGGCACGGGGCATCCAGCCCATCCAGACCAGGCTGGCCTGGCTCGCCCTTTTCACCCTTAATGCCCCGGAAACCCTGTGTCATAGAAAGGGAACTGGGAGTGTTACTGGGATAGAGGCTGCAGGCGCCCTTCCGGCCTCTCACTACGAGGGCACGGCACAGGGCAGAGAGGAGTGGCACTGCTGGTGACTGGCAACCACTTTTACCCACCATTCAATTACATCTCCAATGATTAATGGGGCACTTGGCCTAACTACATATTGGGGTATATGATACAGAAAGCTAGACGCTACCAGGTGTTCAAGCACACAGTGTTTTGTTTAGGGGCATTTGGGTTGCCAGATTGTCCATGGGGGCACTCCTCTCTGAGGGATCCGTTGTCTTACGTCACCGGGAAGTTTCCAACCCTCAGCTGGGACATACCAATGGGCAAGGTGCATCTAATCCAGGGGCACCCTGTTCTCCTTTCTCCCCCTTAGGCCCTTTTTTGCCCTTCTTTCCCTTCTCCCCCTGTGAACACAATGGTGTGATCAGCTAGAGAAATGTTAGCGTCACAGTACATGAGCACGTTCATTTTTGGGGCCCTGAATGTGACAGTATATTTCTGTATGCATATATTTGCTTGATTTGCTTTGCTTTTCTGTAATGTAGAAAAAAACATACATAGACAATGGAAAAAGTACATTGACAACTATAAATAAAACACAATTATGAAAAGTTTTTGGGTAATCCTGCAAATTTGAAGCCACACAGTCAGTCTGTCCACACAATCAGTCCGCAATGACTGCAAGTGAACATTAGGACAGCGAGGGGTTATAACAAGGAAGGATTTATTCCAGTACAGGGAAAGATAGGATAAGTTAGACAGGGAGAGGGTGTCAAAAAGAAGGAACTATTGAGGCTAGGTCTGGAACAGATAAAGGGAGAAGGTATAAAAAGGGTCTTAGAGGGCACAAAGGAAGAGAAAGAGCAGGGAAAACACCCCGAAGTCTCAGAACTTACACACAGTCTACCCTGAAGAACAGTAAAAAAAACTGTATCCCATTCTCAATGTCTTTGGCAACATGTGAGGGGCTGTGCATCCTTTTCTAAAAAAGACTTAAAACATAACACAGCTACGGCAGACGGTGTGTACATGGACCATAACCTGCTCTGTATGTCAATTTATACACAGGAATGAGACTGGAGTCTTACTTTTGGCCTGAATGAGAAAACTTAATGAAGAAACGATGAATATGAAGATTGATTGACTCATGACCTTAATGCATGTTTAGAGTTTTGGCAATGGGAAAAACTCTTAAGAGACATGATGTCAGATGTTTAGATCATTATGTGTAACTTTCTCTAAGGACATGAAGGGATACAGTTTTCTTGAATATGAGGAAATGGACATAAACCAGGCAGCATACATACAAGCAACAGTGATCTAAAAACCTTATACTCTATGTGTTTTATGCCATGGAATCTGTTTTGAGTGCAAGGAAAGCTAGGTAAGTAACCAAATTAGACTTTAACCATATTAGAAACTATAATAATACATATTAAATTATAATAATACTGCTTGTTTTTGGTCAGCTTTGAGGAACATGATGCTGTCTAATTAATGTTAAATGACACCAATGCATATAAGATTAATTACATCCAATTTCACTACTTTAATTAGATATACATCCATCCATTTTCTACCCCTTTATCCCACAATCAGGGGGGACTGGAGCCTATTCTAGCTACTACGGGCGAAGGCAGTATACACCCTGGACAGTCACCAGCACGTCACAGGGCCACACACTCACACCTAGAGGCAATTTAGTGTGCTCAATTAACCTATCCTCAATCACGCATTGTTTTTGGTGGTGGGAGGAAACCCACGCGGTCATGGGGAGAACATGCAAACTCCACAAAGAAAGACCCTGCGCCCAACCCGGGAGTCGAACCCAGGACCATCTTGCTGTGAGGCAACAGCGCTGACCCCTGCTGCCCTAGATATACATGTGATGTTAAACTACAATGAGAAGCAAAATGTTAAACATTTTACGTAGCATATTCCATGACATTTATGTAGCATATTCCATGGCATTTTAAAGTGTGCACACTTGTCCGGTTTATCCATGTTATTGAAATTTGCAATTAATAGAAGCATGCATGAGAAAAGAAACTGAATCAGAACAGTTTCATGTTTAAGCAGCAACTGCCTGCTGTCAATGGACTATCTCTCAAATACTCTCGTACGAAATGTAATCAACAGTGTGTATACGGCTCTGCTGTTTTTTAGCTAGATCGAATGGTCGTGGAGTGATAAAATGGAATGAAAAAAAATGCGTAATGAAGCCTGAAGTGTCATGTATGTAATTGGAATGCTAGGTTGTGGCCTTGTGAATTTTAATGTATCTGAGTGGAGTACGAAAGGAATTACAAATATGTAAAGGGGCTGCATTGCAAATAACATTTACAATGCATAAAATAATAAATCAGAATGTGTGCTACATGAAAAAGGACATCCTCTCCCTAAAATGCATGTTTTTGGTCCATTGACACCAGATCGTCTAATTAAGAGGTTGTCAGAAAGGTTCCCCGTGTCATGGTCACCTTTTCTCCTCTTTCCCCCACGTCGCCTTTTTCTCCCCTTAAGCCTGGTAACCCCTGCAAAATACAACTTCAGATAATTACACATGCCTGGAGACCTAAATACTGAGGGCTGCATACTGTCAGTGACAAATAGAGCGGCGCTACAAAACACAAGCAAAAACCCAAAGCACATTAAATGACTTCTCAACAGTAAGGTGGACTTGCTGTTGTTTCTTTCAACTCACATCCAGCCCAGGTGTCCCAGCAGCCCCCTGGGGAAACAAATGGGAATTAAAATTCACGAAGCATTCCTTGCAAATTACATTGTCTTATGAAACCTATTATTCATTTATATTTTTAGTGGCAAATTTAGGTTTCATTCACAGTGGTTGTATTTAACCATTTCCTATTTTAACTGTTTAATTATTTAAAATATTAAATCCATTTACTTACAGGTAGTCCGTACGGTCCTCTAGGCCCAGCCTCACCTGTAGGACCTCTTTCACCCTGTGAGATACATTTTACTGCTTATCGCTAGCATTACGATGAATAAACCTTTCATAAAAATCCAACTTTTTTGACATGATAGTCAAATATTTGCATGATATAATGGCATTAATCATTGACAATTACACAACTGTTAATTGAGACAATAAATATGTACTCTTTTGCTACAGCACACATTTAATCCATACAGTTCTTTACTGTGCACCTGAGTATATTTACAAATGACAATAACATTTTAATATAGAAGAGTAAAATGGCATTACTTGTATCTGTCTAAATTAAGCATGTAAGCTTGGATACCAGAATTCATTACATAATAAAGATTACCCTCATCTTCTTCTTCATGCTTGGCATTACACAACACATTTTTGTGAACACCAGAGGAACAGTTATAACAGGAATAGGTGTAAAATACCTATTTAACATGTATAATAAAAGTAACAACTTGGTATTTAAGTTCAGATTTTCACAATCTGTGCAGAGCTGGTTTGAACTTGCGACAAATTTGTATTAACCACTGAAACATAACGTTTGTGTAATGAATTTACATTAGATAACTTGATACCAGGTGTGGTGTGATTTTCAACAGCTTACAGAGACATAGCAGACATTTGAACTGTTGTGATTTAATTTAAAGTGAAATCTCAGAGGGAAATCAAACTTACTCTGTCTCCTTTAGGACCCGCAGGGCCAGGGGCGCCAACTGGGCCATCCATACCCTACAAACAGATGTACAGAAGTCATTAATTACTTAAATCTTTAGTACTGTCGATGAGGATAAAAATGCTATCACAGAAATGCCCAGTCCTCTGGTCAGAAAATAGGCAAAGCTTTAGCGATCTCTACTATAGCTATTCAAACCTGAAAACTCTGAAATCACACAGATTTGATTTTTCATTTGTCAATCAGAGATGAATTCATACATGCATATGTCAATCACAAAGGAACAAAATGATTGTGATGAATGGCAATATGTTAATAGATGAGTGAGTGTTAATGCTAGGTTAATTTCACACTCATCGGCAGACAGACAGGGATCTGGAGTGGCCTTTAGGCCTTCTATTCAAATAGTGTTTTATAGAATGTAATCTTTCTTGAAATACAGCACAGAAATAATACTATTTCTGCAGTCCCCCAACATAATACAATGTCACTCAAGTTATTTTTTTGGCCCAGTTTATCTCAAAGCTATGAAGAGATGCTGGCTGGGGGATGAAGCTACAATCACGTAAAACTCACCCTGAATCCCGGCTTGCCGTCCAAGCCAGACGCTCCCTGTGCATTTATGAAAGTATGAGTGACATGAAAAGGGGGATTAGTACATGATGAACACCGTGAGACAGACAAAAATTGCCAACTGAGTTGTTAACACAGTTAACACGGGCAGAACTCCAGCATATAAAGCAGACAGAGGCAGAACAGCAGACGAGAGAGAGAAGGAAACAAAGGGGAACCGTGATCATTACAGGAATGTTTTGACCAAAAATGAAATATACACAATTTTATCCCTTGTAATTCCCTTTTCCTGTGTGAGTCCAAAACTTGCTTCTTTAGCTTTGCACTGGAACTCTTAAATAGATGACAAGTAGCTCGTGTTTTTTTTTGTTTAATAAAATTGACAAATTCATGTGACATCACTAAAAACAGTAGCAGCAGCAGCTGGAATTCTTTTCTTCCAGAGCAAATATTTCAGATGTTAAAACCGTTCCAGTTTCATTCATATATTTCATTTTATATTACTGATATTCACTTATAAATTAAACTGCATATGAAAAAATGACATTAGACTTCAAGTGTGTTGATTTAGATATGCAGTTTGCATGCTCAGAATTAGTTTTACCTTCTTAAGCCTTCCAGTGCAAAATAAAGAAATAAAAAACACATTTCAGACATCTCCGATTAAAGAATGTCCTGACTGATCACATTTATTTGGAGAAAACTGAAAATTGTGCAGATTTGCTTTTTGGATGTACGAACAGACGATGTGAACAGGGTAGGAAATGAATGTTAAGGGAATGTAAGAGTTAGGCTTGAGCATTGAGATACAAGGTGTGCGGCATGATTTAGGCTACTTACAGGGAGTCCCATCGGTCCTCGATCACCTTTATGACCAGGCTCCCCTCGCACACCTTTTAAACCATGCAAGCCTGGCTCCCCCTAAATTCAGAGGAGTGGCAGAGGTTAGTCTAATAAAGGATTTTCTATGCGTAAGATAAAGGGTCAATTTCCTGTACAGGGATTTATCCTAGTCCTTGTCTATACAGCACAATGAATGGACATTCTCCATCAAAATGAAAAGATAGTCTTAAGACTTGGCTTAATCCCTAATTGGGAAAATGATCCGATAACCCTTATTAATGGATTGCTCTTTGATATTAGGTGTTGTGGTTAGAATTTCTGTTTGTCTTGATCCTACAAGTAGGGATGGTTTTTGTTTGAAAATTCAGTTACGGTTTATTGACGGATTAAAGTAGTTAGGGGAAACATGGGCATTAATATTTTAAATGTTTACTTTAGTACATACCTTTGGTCCCGGAAATCCATGTGGGCCCTGAAAAGCATGTGCAAGATAAATATGAGTTTTCTCGGTTTTTTAAATCTATCCTAAATTTGAATAATCTCATTGAACATTATCACTCAAATTGATTTCTTTGACATTGTAGTCACTAAAACTCACCATTGGACCAGGTGGGCCATGTGGCCCAGGTGCTCCAGGGGGACCTATAATCTGTTCATTTGAAAAATGTCAAATACATTTCATAAAGAGTTAACACAATGATCAGCCACAATATTAAAACCACTGACAGGTGAGGTCAAAAAATATATTATCTCATTACAGTGACACCGATTAAGGGCTAGGATAAATCAAGCAGCAGTTGAACAGTCAGTTCTTGATGTTGATGCTTTGGAAGTAATAAAAATGGGCAGGTGTATTCTCACATTGTAAGCCAAATTGTGAGGGCTAGATAACGGAGTTAGAGCAGCTCCCTAACAGCAGTCACTAACGCACATGAGGTACAGTTGGCCTGTCTTGTACAGTTTTACAGGGCAAATTGCTAATAAAATGAATGCTGGCTTTGACAGAACTGTCATGGAACAAACAGATCGTTGAGTTGGAGCTGCCGAGCGATCTGAGTGCTAAACATGGAAGCACTTACAGCGGAAATGTGAGCATCAGAACTGGACAGTGGTGTTATGGAATAAGGTGGTCTTTTTCTGTTCTTCATGTACACAGTGTATGAGAGTTGGCACCTAAATGCACAATGGGAGGAAGGCTGGCTGGCCAAGGCAGAGTGACAATCGGGACAATGTTCAACAGGCAACAGTATTCTGTAATGGCAGTGGCACCTTTCAAAAGAATTATGTTCTCTACCTCACTAGAAAAGTGGTCTGAGCATCTGTAGGATGTGCTGGACAAACTAGATGGATCCATGGAGGCCCCACCCCAACACATACAGGATGTAAGGGATCTGATGCCTTAGAGGACGGTAATACGACACTCCTTCAGAGGTCTTGTGAACTCTGTTCTTTAACAGTAGGGCTTTAACCATGCACTAAAATAATAAAAGTCACAATACACACCAGGTATTATGATATGTAACAACTACATTGTTTACAGGGTTAAATTAGCACTCCAGTCCATCATATTTATACCCTGCCTTCCAGCTCAAATGTCATAATTTTTCCACATTCTGATTTCATTCTAAATATTGTTAGAACACTGAATTGTTTTCAGTCTTAATTTGTAGATTGAATAATGAGTATATTGGACCATGAACCAATCATCTGCTAAAATAAATCTTGTATTGAAACCAATTTTACACTCCTAAGCGACTGGCCAGAGTTGTTTTGGTGGTACAAGGAAGGCCTACACAATATTAGGCTGGTGGTTTAGGTGAATTAGCAGATCAGTATATTTTAGACATGTAATTGTTTGAACTTTGGTGTTTGCTGTACTTACAGATGGTCCTTGAGGTCCAGGTAGGCCAGCATCACCTTTGTCTCCCTTCTGGCCATTAGTACCCTGTATATATCATCACAGAATTACTGACATTCATGTGATAACTAATGAAATCTTTTAAAATTTTATGTGATACTATTGAAACAAATCAAATATAAAAAAAGGCTTTTCTTTACTGGTAGTCCAGGCAATCCTACTGCTCCTTTGTCTCCAGCTGTGCCAGGCATGCCCATATCTCCTTTTGAACCTTTGTAACCCTAGGCCAGTATGCAGTTATTAGCATTATGATTTGTTCTCGTATCATGTATACTAAAATATTTTTTTTTCTTTTCTTACCCTCTCTCCATCAAGGCCTGGGAGACCTGGAGGACCTGGATCACCCTTTGAAAAGTAGGAATAGTATTTCAGTTATGATGATCTGTTTATGAATGTGTGCGTCATTTTACTGCAAACAGCTGAACTGACAAAACAGTGGTGACTTGGTGAAGAATCTGTACGTGTAGGTAATGCTTTAAGCACCTGCTATTTATAATTCCCCAGTGGTTCCGATTTTGTCTTTTTTGAGCCAACAGTGGAAAATTAGAAGTTTAATTAAATATAGGTGGATTGGACATTGTGAATACCTTGACACCGTGTGGTCCAATTGGCCCAGGAGGTCCAGGGGGCCCCTAAATGAACATAAAAGAAAAATCAATCAGACACAAAACAATAATAAAAAGATTAATGCTGACACTGGATTACTTTAGTGTTTGGCATGGGATAGCCATTTAGCTATAAAATATGCTTTATAAGCTCGCTCACTGAAACTGAAACATGAATTAGTAACAATTTGATTTCATATTTTGTTTCACAGACAACACAAATGTGCTGGTTTGGTTAAGACTATTTATCTTTTAATCTTTGTACCAGGGGCCCCATTAATTGTAGATTGTTTATGTGGACCTGTTTTTCCTGTTTAGCAAGACTTTTACTTTTTTGCATTGTTACATACATGTTGGGTAAGATTTGGGCTTAATTGCAATTCTGTTTGCAAAAAATGCAGATGGTCTGAGACTTACTGTAAATTAGGCTGGCCACAACTGTCAGGATTTTGCCAGCAGCATTTTGATTGGCTATCTGCACTTCCAGGGATTGTTTCTTTGGTACTGACACGAAATCAATATTAAGTTTCTGGCTGAATTTTAGTCAGAGTTAGAATGATTGCCTGAGTTCCCAGAAGAAAATATGCAGAGGAAGATATGTCCATGGGACTAAATAATAGTTTGTAAAGACTAACTTATTCTATATAACTGCAGGACCAGTAGTTGGTTTTATTGGTTATAAGAAAATTGTCAGAAAGATTAGTGCAAAGCACACATGCCTTTGTAAAATGTCCTGTGAGGCCTTCACACATTGTCTTTACTAAGAAACATTTTTGAAACCTGTAGAAGTTGCTCTTAGGGTGGAGCTTTAACAAATGGCTGAACTTAGAACACTAATTGGAATGGCTGCTTTCAGAGGAGTGGATGCTCTTGGTGCAAACAAATGTAATTGTCTGCTGAGTTTGTTTTGCTCCTTGGTGAAAAGAAAATGCCATACTTGTAGTTTGTTTTAGCCAGACAGGGGATCTGGGTGTGCCAAATTGGAATGCAGAGAAGGTTTTCCATAGACATACCAGGGATACATCACACTACTTGAGCACTAATGTACATCGCTTTGGTTAGGAGTGTCAGTTAAATGCAGTAAAAGTAAATGTATTGGCTTGCGCAGTGTCCTGACCTCAACTCCATCCAACACCTTTGGGATGAAATGTGAATGAAAATTGTGAGCCAGACCTTCTTGTCCAACATCAGTGTCTGACTTCATAAATGCTTTACAGAATGAATGAGCCCAAATTCCCACAGAAACTCCCAAATCTTGTGAAAAGTCTTCCAAGAAGAGTGGAAGCTGTTCTAACTGCAAAAGGGGGACAAAGTGCATATATAAGTTTATGTATTTGAAAGCATTGCCATTGAATCCCAGTTGGTGTAATGGTCAGGCATCGCAAAGCTTTTGTCTATATTGTATATATGGAATAAATCAAATGAATTGAGCTATTTCTTTTATTTAAGCCTAGTTAGATTATTTGATTAATCTACCAAACTAGTAGCACTGAACATAAACCATTAGCTGGAAATATAGCATTAAATCAATAGTTTAAGTGATACAGCACTTGTCTATGACTCTTGTCTTTCATACAATGGGAGATGCCATGTAAGTTTCAGAGAAGTCCAGACACAGACTCTCTAAGTATTCACCACACGTGTACCTGATCAGCAGAGGAGTGCCATTATCCAGCCTGGCCTGTTTTTCCAACAGCCAACTCAGCACTTTTAAAGGTGTTTACAGAATACATAGTAGCCCATGTTTATTAGAAGTGACTAAAGAGTTAATGAAAATGTCAGCTGAGTGAGTCTTAAAGCAGTAATTTGCTTCAGTAAAATGACATTATTGGGCCAGACTTTATGTCCATTGAGGGTATGTGCAGTTTTTCTAGTGTTATCAGTGCTGCCTTTAAAAGCGACTTTGCTGGACTCACTTGTTTTTTATTTTGCAAACCTGTAATGAAATTAAAATGTTCGCTTTTGAATATTTAATGGTTTTATGTTTGTATGCCATTCTTTGAAGTGGTGCAAGTCTTTTTGAAGAAAGACTAGGGAATCAGCTTAATGTATACTTATTAGATACGATTCATTCATTCATTTTCTGTAACAATTTAATCTTAACTAGAATCGTAGATACCTATAGGCAATAAAACCATTCGCTCACAGCTATGGTCAATTTAGGATCCTCAATTCACCTGACATGCATATCTTTAGACTGTGGAACTCACTGGAGACCCAGGAGGAAACCTACGCCACCACGATGAGAACCTGCTCGCCACCACTTGGAGAACATGCAAATTCCACACACACACTCACAGGCCAGTTCCCGAATTCAAACCCCACAACCCTTCAGGTGTGAGGTAACAGTGCAATTCCCCACACTGAGGGGCCCCTATGATATATGAATGGCTATAAATACAAAATTAGCATGAAGCGCTGAAATAACTTGTAATGTTGTCGATCTTAACAATAATACTTTTGTATTTTCCTCTTAAAACTCAGTAAAATTGGTCAGATACACAAGCTGTAATCCCAAATGAAAACTGTTTTGGAACGTTTCATTATGTTACCATTACCATGATCACATATGAAAACCCACTGGTATTTCTATAGTACAACAACAAGCTATATTTACATATTAGTCATTGCAAAGACTGGCTCCTATCACCACTACTGTAAAGAAACATGGCAAGTTTCCCTACAATACACAGTTCTACATCAAACCACTCTGAAAACATTTAGAATTCTCTTTTAACTACAAAATGGCAGCATATGAGGCTATTTGGAGCAAGAGAGTTTTTTTTTCATGTCAAATGTAGTGTTGGTTGATTTGAATGCAGAAAAATTAGCATTTAAATGAAACAATTTTGATTCATTTCATATAGCCTACACATCCATTGCTTCGATTTGGGAAACTGCAACGACTTTACCAATCTGTTCTCACTGATGCTGCATTTTCTCCTCCTTTGAACTGTGTGTCATTACTGTCACATCACTGACCCTTAACTGAGTAACAACTATGCAAATAATTTACAAAGAATGGGGCCCACATCCTTCTTAACCTCTTATCAATATAATAGAGGACAGTGTGTGTCTCTGCTATTGTAAAAAAAACTAATGAGGCAATTTCAGAGGCATTCATTTAGACTTCATGTCGTTCTCTCTAGCCTCTAGTCCAAAGTACGCAATAAGTCTTGATAGATATGCGGCTGCCTTGTATATTTTCAGGTAGAATGTCAAACACATGCAGCAATCACAAGAAAGGTTCAAGGGAATGCTGAATTAGCAGAGAAGCATATTCACAGGAATTAGATTAGGTTCATGCAGGGCAAAGTACAGCACTCATATAACACAGACAAGACGGAGATTTATTACCGTCACTGTAATAGTGGTTATCTTCTGTAGGCAGCAAGGAGTCAGGAGAAGGCAAGAGATAAGATTACTAGTTATGCATAGAATTAACCTGTTTATGAGCATGCGTGCTGTCTATCCTCCCAGCTGGAAGGACAAGTGTGAACATGCAAATACTATCAAATCCTATTTCTGTTCTGCAAAAGCAAAAACAGACAAAGATGCTGGCCTAATACTGATTGAATTCAACATCACTTTAATTTCCCAATCCATGATATTAAAAGTGTGTTTGATGAAACGTAAGTTAATGACAATTAAGTCAATTCTTCCTGAGTGCTTCCTGAGTTAAAAACCTGACATCTGTTGTGTTGCCTTTTCTTTTCTTTTCTTTTCTTTTCTAAAAACTTCACCAAAGAGAAGCTTACAGTGTGCACTTCACTGGTGCTTTATGTAATAGAATGTTATCACCTATATGCTTGTTATCTACCTTGTTGTTGAAACTGGAAATCATTACGGTTGCGTGACACCAAAGAGGTATAGACTATATATCATCCAGCACTAAGTGACATTTTGTCATGTACATGACAAATAAACCACTTAACATTTAGCTTGTTTTTCCAGTTTTTATCATAAGCCTCTGCAATTTCTTGTGCTGTTCACGAACAGATTAGACTAACACAAAGAAAGGGAAATGAACTCACAGACTCATTCTCTGACTCAGCTAAAAAAGTACATAGTCTGACCTGAAGTGCCTCCTGGATGTTTCCGTTGTAGTCAATGATTTCAGTTGTGCCCTGGTCACCTTTCTCTCCAGAGGGACCCTGTATTAACAGTGTGTTGATTGCGCAAAGTAATGAATAAGCCAGTAATGCAGATATCAGTAAAAAGTAGTTTTTTGGCTGGATATTTGACAGTGACTGATTGTCTGTCCAGCCTTTTCTTTGTGTAAAATATTTGTAATTGAAGACATTTTAATGTCATGGGGTTCTTTAATCGAAAACACTGTAATTTGAACATCATCACTGTCAGAACAAAAGCTCACATCTCCAGAGAAAAAAACTTTTACAGGAGAAACAATCTTTCATTCAGGCCTGGTAAGATTTTGTTTTAAGATTTTGTCCTGAAAGTGACAATATGCTGATTTTTCTTTAAAATTATCGATGCAACATCCACTTGCTGCAAACTGGGTACTCACTCTTGGCCCCATGAGGCCATCGTCCCCTTTGTCTCCAGTGTCCCCCTACAGCAACAGAACAAATATTAGGTTAACAGAGGATTTCAAAACTTTTGTGCCCTCAGTGCCTACAGTGATGAACTGCAGAATTATAGAGAATCGGAAAACTTGACTGATCCTGGATGAAACTGCTAATGCAATGACTGCAAAGAGACAGATGTACAAAGACAAAAACGATTTAAAAATAAAGTAGATTTAAAACGATTTAAAAACTAAAAGCTCAATCTGAAACACACTCTGCTATAAACAGAAATGCTGTATATAAATACTGAGTAAAATCTACCAACACAAACAATAATTTGAAGTAAGTTGTTGTATTAGCAGAGAATCAGTAGAGATGTTAAGTGATAAAAAGTAATATTAACATAAGTAATATTATTGCACATGAATAATACTGCATGTAAGCTACTGCATGTTAGTAAGTGATCCAGAACCCAATTGTTGTTCCTTTGTTACTATTATTACTAATTCAGTCTATGCATGACTTTTAATCTCTTTGTGTTTAAGGCAGTAAAGTATCATATATACAAAAACAGCGATGATTTTCTGACCTGTTATATCCAAATGTATTTAAATGTATTTAAATCCAAATACATTTTTAAAGCCCTCTCACTAACCTTGGATCCTTTCAGCCCAGGTGATCCAGATTCCCCTTGTGCTCCCTAGTGGCGATAATTAGAGTAAACAATCCTCATTTCCACACTGATGCATAATAACACTGGTACACCAATAAATCAACTTCTCTGGTTAAAAGGGGAAAAAACGGAATTAAGCTTAATTACAGGAACACTCTGTGTAGTGATGTTGTGGTTAAGCCTCTGGTTGTGGTTTGTATATGATCACAGTTAAAGTTGATTATTTAAACTGGAGCACTAATAACATGGGAGGGCCAACTTTTCCTGTGGGATTTCTTGTAAGAAAGGGACATTCTCATTGCACCATGTCAAACCACTTTATTAGACTGATGAAGAAACCACATGTAGAACCAGCCTAAATAAAAATAATTAACTGCTGTTTTGAAAATCTACCCTAGAAAAAACCCAGCCAATGTTTTAAACTCCTTTAAAGCCAGTAATTTCCTTCGAAAGGTCAGGTCAGCTTATTTACTCTCGGCCAACACCAGAGCGCAGTTTGAGGGCTTCATAGTCAGTGTAAATATGCCATTGGGAACCATTTTGATTCATGTTCTGGAGTTTTCTTTTTGGTATTAGGCTTACACAAACTTGACCCATCTATCAAATTCCTCCAACATTTTCTCTAAACAAAGGAAAGACAGCATCCCAATTTATGATGAGACTAACATTTCGGATAATCACAGATAATCAGTGTTTATATAAAGCTAGTTTCAATGTCATCTACACCTGACTTTAACAATACTAACCTTCTGTCCAGCCGGTCCAGTCTCTCCACGCTCACCTTTTCCCGCCGGCCCAGACTCGCCTCGTTCTCCCTGCAGGAATACAGTTTGCTCTGGTGAATTTGTTTAATCTGAACTGACTCTTACACTACTACCTACTTGTAATTTCATGTCCTAATTAAAAGTTTGAAATAACAGATATCAGTAATACTTAACCCATTTTGTTTCCGACACTACCGTCAAACTAGCTACACAAATAAGAGCCCAAACTATGCAGTGCCTAAATGTTGAAGAGATATAGCTGATTCTACACTAGTATAGAAAGCTGGTCTACACTGAGAATGAAGCCATAATAAAAACACTATACCTCACGCATACCACCCATTAAAGCAGATCATTTGACAAGTTACCTCTTTAACATGATTGCAGAATTACATTTTTTAAACAGTCTATTATAGATTTATTCACAAATTGCAACATTTCTGTTGGCAACAACAAGGTAATGTTTTTCTGTGTACCCGTTAAATTTATCCATTGGTGAAATTGCTCTAAATAACATTGTATGTATGATCTTTTTTAAATTTTAAATATAGTATTCAAAAACATGTCATTCACTCTTTTGGTGGCACTAGTCAGACTGCTTCTGATTTGAGTGATGCTTTGCTTGGGGTGAGCAGTAGAGGGCAGTGTGGAACCATGTTACTGGCTTGTTGTCTGTCATTTGCACTACACTCATACCACTTTTGAGTTTGAACATATATTATTATTTTAGACTCATGAACTTCCCTACACTCAATAATACACAATCTGCATGAAGAAATATACGGAGATGAATTTGTCATAGTCCAGTTGTTTTTTACTGACTGTTAGCGTTATGCTATTGTTGGCACTAAATGTAAGCTGTCCACTAAAACCTCAATGTCACATAGCGATGATGGGGCTGACAGTTATATGTAACTCTTGTACAAATCTGTGCTACACTGGACACTATTAATGGAATGTGCAGTGATGGTCCATTGTGGCCACAAAGGTATTGACCAAAACAGCAAAGGGTCAAGGTAAAACATTTTTAAAATAAGAAAACATTGGACTGTATCTGGATTTATAATTGCTGAGTTGCTTGCTTGAAAATGGCTTGCAATTTTTTTTACTCACCTTTGTTCCTGGAAGCCCTGGTAGTCCTGGCTCTCCCTGAGGCCCAAGGAAACCAGGCTCACCCTGTAGTGCAGAAAGTGTTGTTGAGACAAGGGAACCAGGCCTAGGCTTATGTGATATTGAAATACAATTTATCAGATGCCTTCTGTGGCATATTCTGAATAGAGGTTAGGAAAGATGTCAAGATGGGACAGTTTCAGTTTTAGCAGTGGGACTAAATTTAATGGAATGTAACAGAAAACCCACACTGCCTTTTAAATCTCTGACTGCCTCTTGAGTGGATGTGTCTCAAACACTATCTATGCTAGCAAGAGTGTGATGACAAAAAAGGTCTGTGCTTTCAAACCTGGAAAGTTATTTTGAGGTACAAGATTTACAATAGCTGTTGCTCAGCAATATGTGGTCATAATGTAAAAAGCAGAAGTGACTCAAGTTGCTCTGTAATGAATTTTGACAAATGTTTCTAATTCGAATGCAACTTAGACAGCTCTCCGTGCTTTGTAATTTATTTCAGGGAGCCAAAAAGCTTAGCACATTGTAACAATGGCCTGTCAGTTTGACTGAAAAGAATCTAACTCTTCATATCAGACTCTGCCTGGTTCAGCTCTTCAAGACATGCAAGACAAGAAAAAGACAAATGTATAATTATGTTGTATTTTCTCTAACTTCTCAAATAGTGATCTATGTGTCTGTGTAAATACACTCTCCCATCGTCTATGTGCACTGACCACGGCACTATAAAATATAACTCATATATATAAAGTTGCCAGAAGATCTTCTTTTGAGCAGTGGTTTGGAAGAACTGCTTCTTCCCTAAATTTTTTTCAACCAAGTGTTGTCAGATCTAGTTGAATAAAAAATGTAAAATTTTTTGATATATGATTAAGAAGCAAGAAACACTGTTTATCTGTAAGTGTATGAAATATAAGTGTCATATGTGCACATATGTCACATCACACAGTGTGAACAGCATGAAACTGCATTTAAGCCATTTACCCAAGGATTAGAACCCACAACCTTCTGATTGCTGGGACAAATCCCTAACCACTAGGCCACCAGCCACCCCAATAAAAAACCAGAACAGTGATCTGCCAGATTAAAGAAGAACACTCAACTGGATAACCATCAAATACTGTCAATTATGCAAACTCTTGAGCAGATCAAAAGGACAGAGACCTAAATATGTTAAAACCATTATAAAAGCTAAAATGTACTTTAAAAATGCCCCCAAAATGCTTGGTCAGACATCTTCAGATGCCTGCCTCTTTGCAACAGTAACACTCAGGCACACAAAAAAATGTGGAAATACAAGTATTTGGCCTAATTACACACATTTAGCCCACTCCCCAATTGAAGCAGCGGGTAGACAGGAACACAGCAACCAGGGAGCAGTGTGTGGGGAGGGTATCTTGCTCAGTGGTGCCACAGGGACTCAAATAGTCTGATAACAGGGCAAACTCCCTAACTGCTGGGCCGCCAGCTACTGAGCCTCAAATGATCAAGTATTTAGTGCCTAGAAATATAATTAATCTTACAGAGTGACCCACAATAGTGATCATTCAGTAACATTCCTTTTGCTATGTAATGATAACGAGAAAGTGGCATGTGGTAAAATAAGCTTAGCTCAAATTACAATATACATTCTGGTAAAGCTGTAATAGTGACAACAGTGACAATATATTTAATTATATTTTAACAAGTTCTTTATTGCTTACTGTTTCTGTGTTCAGGTGGTTAGTTTCAATCTCTTGTTGCTTTGTGTCCTGATTATAACTGAATATTAATTTTATTTCTTAAATTCAGATTTACATGTGTTTTTCTCAGGATTTTAAATTGGAAACATGCTGTAAGGTAAATTAACATATTTGCAAGTCAACCCAAGATTTGTATTTCCACACATTTTTCCCCACACATTTTCATCTGAAACAAGCATTTTTGCAAACAAAGGAAAAATCAAGCCACTGCAACTCCTAAACTATTCTAACAAGACCAGAGAACTGTTGTATTTTCCCTACTGGCCCAAGGGGAAATAAAAATAACAAAAAAGTTGCTTCACAATGGTTCAATTTTGAGATGGTGGAGAGTGGATAATACCAAATATTTGTTCAGTTGAGCCAGATTAACCCCCAAGTCTTTCAGAGATGACAAGGATGTTAGCTTCCACTGGGGTGACTGAGGGACTCAAATGTAAAAGAAAAAAATCAATGTTCCTAATCCAAAGAATGCACCTCATCTGTAAAAGTCCCAAAGGCGTGTATGCCTGCCAGTGGAGCTGACTCACATGTCTTTATTTTAATGATGTAACTGCTGACGGCAGCAGCATGAATTGCGTAGTGTACAGAAGCACCTCAACTGCTCCATGGGTGGTGCCACTGAGGACAATGACCCAGAACATACTGCTAAGACATATGGGGCATTTTTCCAAACCAAAAAGCAGAATGTTTGCCGCAAGTCATTTCAGTTTCCTGACCCGAACCACTATGCAAACTTCACACAAATAGATGACAAGATTGAAAACAGAAAGATCAGCATCTGCAGTCATCAATAAATCACCAACCGAAAAAAGATCTGCAGATTTGCAACCAAGTACTGACACATGTTGATACATCCAAATATTTATTTATTTAACTACAGTAAGGATTCAAATATGGTCCACCCAGTCCTGTGTAGTGATAATGGGACATGTGTTAAAAGAAAGTTTCTGCTGTGACCTGCTCAGTGGAATTACTCCAGAGAAGAATTTATGTCACCTTTGTTTTTAAAAATGTGTGTCTAAAACATCCATATCCTTGCATTACAAACTCAAAAACACAAAAAGTGTTTTGTGTTTGGAAGTTTTTTTTTTTTGTTGTTGCTTCTTGACAAATGTCCATCCAAAAGCTTCTGAGCTCTCCTACTTGGAAAAAGTCTATAAGATTCTCCACATGTGGTGTTTAGCATTATGCAAAGAATCTAACCCAGAATTTTTCATTCCCAAGAACACATGAGCATCACATTAGCAAAACAGCATTAGTGTCCAAAATCAGTCAGCCTCTGAATAACAGGGTTATATAAAATGCAGGGATTTTTTACAAGACCAACAGGTTACAAGCATACAAAAAAGTGCTGCAGCCAAACAAATCAAAACAGCAACAAGCATTATCTCATGCCTGTTTCAGCATTCCTTGCATTCACACGTTAAGGCGGGCAAGCAAAGTACCCTATGTGTGTAATAGAGCACTACCGTATAAAAGACAATAGCACAATATCTGTCTGGCTCATAAATAGGAGGTGAAAGCTAATTCAGTATTATCAGGGAACTTTCTAGAACAACGCCTGCCTTTTCTGAGGCCTAACTGTTCGGTTATCCAGGGTGCATGAATGATTCATCTCAAAACAAGGCTGTAGACCTACATCTGTATAATTCCTGGAGAGCTAATTTCAATGAATATTAACGAGTTTAATTTATAAATTCAGTGGATTACAAAAGAAATACGTTCAATACAAAGACAAACTGCCAATTCAACTGCAATTGGATTGAAATGAGTCCCTTCACTTCAGTTGTGTAGCTGGATAATGAGAATTGATCTATCTATGCTTGGCCAACAAATACCTTCTTTCACAGCAACTGCTGCAAAGTTGGACAAGCTTTACAGAACACTTGTAAACACGAGCTTCCAATTTAAAATGAGCTGAACTTTATCCTTGAAATGAATCAAAACCAGATTACATTAGAAATATGAATGAAGCAGAATGACCATGCTAATGTATTTTTAATTTGAAGCTGATATTAATAACAATTATTAATTGTATCTTTTTTCAAATGTTAATAAAAAAGTGAGTCGTATGTCTTTATCAGGTCGAATGACACTTTTGTTGTGTAAAACCTGTCCAAATGCATATTTGCTACAAAAGAATATATTTGTGGGCAGAACCTGGATAGATCAGCTGGTACAGTTACGTTCCCAGTGTTCTGTTGACCTTCACGGAACCTAATTGGGTTCATTTTTGATTAAGGAGGAGTTAATTCATCACAAGTGATTTTACTGTGTCCGGTTGGGAAGTTCAAGGGATGAAGACACGGCAACATTTACCTTTATTCCGGGAAGTCCAGGCAGCCCTGGAAGTCCTGGCTCTCCCTACAGGAAAAGTGCAACAAATTACAGCCAAACCAAGCCAAGCCTCCACTCCTGGCCTTGAGCCTGGAAAACCAGCTCAACCACTAAAGGTTTCCTCACTGTCCACAACATCACTAGATCAGTCTTCAGTCTTCCACCAACACGACAATCATCAATACTCTATTATGAAAGCTAAGTAGCACTAGGCATCTACTGATGTTTCAGCTGGGTTCTGTCCATGGAAAGTTACGCTCATTTTGTGGAACAGCAATTGGTCATTGTGTCAACCAGCGTGTTCATACTGAGGTATGTTTAGCATGCATTATGATAAAGAAAGGCTTAATAAGTGAAGTGAAGTTTAGACCGCATTTCTGCACTCATTCTTATCTCTGAAGTCACTATGAAGGTTTAGAATGCAGATATATATTATTGCAAAAAGGAAATGCTCATTAAATCATGAGAAAGTGAGAAAGAAAAGCAGAACCCTCAAAAGCATTAACATTTCATGTGGAGGATAAACTGTCATTGTTAGTTAGACATTCATGCTCTATTAAAATTAATATACATATGGGATGTGAGTACGAACATTTTTCAAAACGATCATTTTAAATAGATTGCTGACCACATTTGCACATTTCCACTGAATTTCCTTAAAGGATTGAAAATATATTCTCCAAAGAAAAAAGACTTTGCCAAGACTCATTGAATTTCATGGAAGATTAATTGGATAAATTCAAAGTACAGAGTGAAGCAGGATTAAATATAAAGGCAAGATGGCTGTAATGTTAAACCTGGTCTTAGGTTTGAATAAGTTAAAGTGCTACTACCTGGAAAGACCTCCACTTTCTACCTTAAATTACTAGATGATAAGATCTTTATATCAGAATGTTACTTTGGGTGAAGAAATGCCTGTGCTAAAAGAGGATCTCCCCAAGATCCTAAAGTAAAAGAGCCCATTTGCTACATTTTTCTTATATTGAACTTTTTTTCTATACCAAAATGTTTACATAGTCTTTTTCCAATCACTTTTTATCTGCTAGATTTAAGCTGGCTGTTTATGTTACTGTGACTTTAAGACTTAAATATATGAAAGCGGTCTCTGTATTGATTGGCTGACCTGTTTTGTGCCTCAAATCCAGTCCAGACTGAAACACTAGGAGGCCATAAATAGGCATTGAAATTTTTTGTGACATGTATGTGGTTTTGTTTCTATATGGACAGTTTTGACTGGAAAGTGAGAGGCATGTTTTAAAACATTATCACTGTTTAAAGACTTTATCAAACTCTGTAATTTAAAACTCCTGTGCTGAATAAACGTAGCTGTTAAAAAAAAAATATATATATATATATTGGATTCACACTTAGATTCTGTTTATGACTGTTGCTTTACCTTATGCCCACTTCGCCCTGGCTCACCCGGCTCACCCTGTTTTAACATTAAAATCGTGAGACAATAATAAAGAGACAACACAAAATCCTGGGATAACAACAACAACAGCAATGATAACAACAACAATAATAATACCAGCAACAAGAGTACTAATAGTAAGTAGAATGAAAATGTAAATTACAATAAGAATGTGAATAATGATAATATTAATAAGTAGAAAAGCAATAATAATATACAAAACATCATTATTATTATCATTATTATTATTATAAAGGCAACAATAAATAAATTAAGCAATAATTCAGCTCAGGAAGTTTTTACCTTAATCCCAGCAGCAGAAGATCCTGCATCACCCTGTGGGATCAAATAAAAAGAACATTTACAGAGCACAAATGGTTGTCATGAAAGGTCTTAGTGTATCAGTCCTCCTTAGGTTCCTCTCAGTCCCCCTTTCCTTTAATGAGATTTATGTGTAACTGAGTAAGGAACACACTCTTTAAACTGAGCTACAAAATCCCTGCCCTGATCAGGAGGAATAGGGTCAGAGGAATACGGCCTTATTTTAAAGTAATAAATCTACTTTTGGCTGAAGCAGAATCTCTACTGCAAAACAGCTAGATTTATGGCGTAAACACATCTGGATTTGTGGCCACTCAAACTAAAAGTTATTCAAAGCAACATATTGTATAAAACTGTAAGTATCTGGTCTATTGAAGCACTTCCACACGGCAAAGCATCTGTGTCCAGTTAAGTGTACGCATTTCAAAATCAAGCAGATCACTGACTTCCAGAGCTATGTGTATTTTGATTGCTGATTTCAATCAGCATGAGTGAGCTGGCACGGCTGAAGCACAGGTGCGAAAGGAAATCCGTCAGTGATCTGCTCACAGTAGCTGTCCAGTCCAAATGAGATATTATTTTAGAAAGCCCTGGAGACATCAAAGCATGAACAACCATTATTCATAATTAAAAGGCGTATTTTATTGCTCAAAGAGATCACATTATTTAAAACACAAAACGTCCACAGAAGGGAAAAAAAATATTATTTTATACTGTCCTACAGTGGGAAACGTAGGCTATTACATGGTGATAAGTGAGGGTATGGCTCAAGAATGTGCAGGTGGTAAAGAGGACAGATGTGACAGCGGTCCAAATAAAATATAAAAATATGTTTTCCTTTTTATCATTTAAGAGATAATAGGTTTTGTTAGGCAATTATAAAATACCAAAATAGGTTAACTGAGGAGTCAAGATAGTCCTGATTAACCAAATAAACAGGATGACTGAGCAATTTCTTGACTCTAAACATTTGAGTACAGTATGTGTAGAAAATAAACACCCCATCAAAATATTCACATTTTGCTGCTTTGCAGCCTGAAATGACAAATGTCCTGATGTGTTTACTTAATGCTTGTTGTTTTGGTGAAAAAATCTCCATAAAAAACAGTGAAAGTGCAACTAATCACATTCTGAACACTGAGCTAACTGGCATCCACCTGTGATCAACTTCGTAAAAATAACTACAAAATTCCAGTGCTTGGTAGTGTAACTGAACGTAAAAAATCAACTACAGGTGGCAAGGCACTGTCTAAAGACATCAAGGATAAAGTTGTGGACAAAGGATAAAGTTGTGGATAAGTCAGGAGATTGATTCACCAGGCTTTGGCAACCCCTAGGATCACAGTCAAGTCTTTAATTATGTTCCTCAAAACTGGAAGAGTGAGGAGGAAACTGATCAGGCTACCAAAAGCCCTTCAGTAAATTTGAAGCAGTTACAACTGGCAAAAGTGATAATTGTGTTCATGTGAAAAAAATATGAAAAGTATTCCACAAACGTGGCTTGTGTGGGAGGGTTGCAAGGAGAAAAGCCACTCCTCAAGAAATGGCACATTAAGCCTTAATTGCTTAAATGCACTTTGAAGAATTTGGACCCAAATCACACAGAAAAATCTGTATCAGTGATTCAAGTTTTTTTTATTTATGTGTGTATATGTGTGTGTATTTGTGTGTCTGTGTCTTTATTTCAGACTCCAAAGCAATACAATGTGAATATCTTGAATATATTCCACGGTTAATTTGCGAAGAACCTTTAGTGCAGGCATCACCAAATGGCGGAGCCGTGACCAGTCTGGTAAATTCATGAGTAATTTTCATGGAACTTTTTTTGGACGGTCGTGGCTATTGATGGTGGGTGCTGCTACTCCAGTTAATACAACAACAGCTTCACTCATTAGTTTACTAGTGATGGAAAGTTCGGCTTATTTCAGAGAGCCGTTTCTTCTGGCACGGCTCACAAAGAGGAGCCGGTGTTGTGCCAAAAAGTGATCATCTGCCAGAACTTGATTGCCGTCCGCTGGAGCGCGCTCAGCTGCTTAAAGCTGTAGTGCCTAGACAAACTTGCTTGGTAACATTCAGGAGGGTTATATTTGACACATTATGCTGCAAACAGACCTTTATAACTGCTAAAATACCTTGAAAAGTTACATTAAAAATGATAATATGCGTTTTTCAAGTTGTCAAAAAGTGATTACAACTTATAACTTGTGACTGTCACAGGTTATTCGCTGCAATCACCTTTTGGCAGCTTGAAAACCGCATATTACCATTTTTAATGTTCCTTTTCAAGGTATTTAGCAGTTGTAAGGGTCTGTTTGCAGTATAATGTGTCAAATATAACCCTCCTGAATTATATTAAGTAAATTAATCTGGGCGCTACAGCTTTAAGCAGCTGAGCGTGCTCCCGCGGATGGCAATCAATTTCTGGCAGACAATCACTTTTTGGCACAACACCGGTTCTTTCGGCTCCCAACTGGCTCTTACTTTATTACCATCTGTAGCAGTGTTCCATGGGTCGGCTTTTTAAAAAACTCTGCCCGAACCGACCCGTCAGGAGATCCAAACCCCGCGCCCAACCCGTCTTAGATACTGACCCAAAACCTGACCTGAGGAAAAAAACAAATAGTTTACAACACGTTTTGATCGATATAGGAATGTGTTTTGTAACTTAAATGTATTTGCCTGGGACTCCTTTTATTTATGGTAAAAGAGTTAGTTGTGCCCTCAGTTCATAAACTATATGAAAATTTATACATATGGGCAGGCTATAAGACACAAGATGGACTTCAGTTCGGACCTTCTACTGGGACGAAATGTAATAACTGGACCTTGGTGACTTTTAATTGAAACACCCTGCTTTAGTGTTTACACTTTTCTAATGAATAACAAATTAATAACCCCTTCAATGACCACTACATTTATAACAACTTCTCAGAAATAACCTAATAATAAGCCAATCTGCATTATACTCCATGTCATTACTAAATAATAATAAGCCTAAGGGTGTAATAAGCCTGGGATTTTAGGGGTTAAATACATTGAGCATCTTAACACTAGAAAGAAATGTGAGGATCTGAAAGCCAGTCTTTAGCAGAACTTTAACATCCTCCAGTAAAATCTGATTAACTAGGCAGGAAGCAAGTGAATTTATTTGACAGCTGCTGTTGTCTGATTCCATTAGCTCTCTGTTTGTTTTGATTTGGTCTTGCTGTTCTGCCTAACAGATTTTAGGACACATTTAGAGTTCATGTGCAACTGATACAATTCTGGATATCAGAATACAGTGTTATATTTCTCTTGCTGCCCATGTACTGTCTGCATACGGCAGCAAAGGAAAAGTGTAAAATCAGATTCATGATTTAATGTCTCTTTTAATGGGGCCAACATTTCCCACATGCATTGTTGATTGAATCATGCTGTATGCTCACTTGTTACAGTTATTGTTCCTCAATGTTAAACCAGGCCTTACGATAAGACATCATTTTTGGGGAACTGGGCACTGTTGGTTTGTAAAACTTTCTCTTCTTTTTTATTTTGTCTCTCCTTATGGAGATTAATCAGTCTTTTGCTTCTAAAACCCCCCACTGTCGTTAATAATGCAGGATGAATTTTTCATGTGTAAATATTTGCAGCTGCTCAGGCGGCTCAACTTACGCTCGAATGGTTCTGCTCCAACAGTGTGAAACTACTTTGTTTCAGATATGTTACTGAGTTTCTGACAGGAGGAACATATTCATAGCATCTCTGATGAAATTTACAGATCATAAGGGATGCAACAAACACTAGGCCATGCATGTTCAATTTGAAAATAACATACTTTAATTTTAGAGTGAGCTCTAAGATACCAACATGTAAAGCAGGGCTGGGCAATTAATTTCTACAGGGGGCCGCATGAAAAATCTGAACGGTGTTGGAGGGCCGAACCGAAGATAAATTAATTCTGCTCAGTATTAATTTTCTGCCTGTAAAAAGCAGTACATTTTGTATTTTGATAAGCTGCTACTGACAATCAGAATTATAAGAATATTATGTAAATATTTAGGTAAATGTTAATTGTGGTGTAGGGCGAAGAGGAAAATAATCCTATCAAAGTCATTTTCTAGATTTAGATTCAGATTTGTTAAGACTGACAACTCAAAAAACTATTGTGTCAATCACAAACATCATAAAAAGAAAACACAACAGCCAGAAATAAAAATATTAAATCCATTAATTGATATAAATGTCAGCTGCAAAACAATATAAGATTGCATATTTGTCACGTTATTCTCGTCCTCCACACTGTGGTATTCACGCTGCAAATGCGTACCTAATTTAAATAAATTACACTGCATGCTTGGTCCCACCTGTTCCCGCCTCCGAGACATGGCTGAGACGCCGATCTTCGGCGGGCCAGATTAAAAAAAACAACGGGCCGGATGTGGCCCGCGGGCTGTAGTTTGCCAACACCTGACATAAAGGAAGGCCCTCTGATGTTCTCTGACAACTACAATGGAGAATTTGATCTAATTTTGTACGCTTCTATTGTGTTTACTTTAATAGCATCGTCGATTTAATAACAGACTGACCTCAAGTGGAATCATTTTCTAGTTTACCAAAGTATAATTCACTTGGTATGTACTTGTATCCACTATGTAGCGCAGCTCTTAATAAGCATGGATCCAGAGGAAAGGAGATCAAATAGTTTACTCTCGAAAGCCAAATAACATTCACATGTGTTTACCGTAAAAGGAGCGCATAAAGTTTGTCAAATTAAGTCATAAAAATAACAGAAATATTTACCCTTATGAATACCCCTTATATGTATTTGGTAATGTCAGTGTACTTGAACTGCAGTAAAAGGCCTTAAAACAGAGAGAATTCTAGTTTGCTTCAAATGCACCCCCTCTTGTACATGCTGAAGATGCAGGATATTATAATATGCTGTAACCTGTTGCTGCCTAGAGACACGACAGGCTCCTGGTCTATAAACACACATGCTTTGCCTCCGCACCAGTCCAATGTTAAACACCTCAGAGGGGAGCGGCTGGCACTTTTAGTGGGGTGTATTATTTCTTTAGTGGAAGAACAGACATAAAACGTGTGACCAATAAGGATAATTGAGAGAGGGTTTAGGGCTGCATGGGGATGTGATGTGCAAAGGGAAGCGGAGCTGAGGGCAGCAGATGATTAGGCCTGGTGGGAAACTGTGCAGAGAGAGAGAGAGCGGTAAAGCTGGGCCCTCTGCCTGCTGCTGAATCTGCGGTTCCACTTCACATGCGCTCTGCGCTCAGAAGTTGCTGAGGAATGCTTGCCCTGGCTTTTATGGGATTCATTTATGGGAGCACACAAGGCATACTTAATTGCCACATTTTTTTGTTAGCCATAAACTGCATTAACAGTAACAGCTGGATATCCCTAAGCAGCCTGTCCTGTTCACCATACCTTGTCATACACATTTCAGATGGGCAACCTTTTATATGGATAACCTAATATACAGTATGAGATGTGCCGTTGATTCTAAAATGGATAAAGAATACATGGACACATAAAGTAATATATTGTGTCCCATTTTTGTTGGATGTCATTTGTTCATGGACTTTGGCTATTATTGAACAGAAAATTAGTGCCATGCCCTAAGATAATGCTTTTGTCTCCTAGTTTATGGAGTAGTTTAAACTTTAAACACCGTACATCAAAGTGCATTCTGTTGTGCACCTGTTGATTTTTGGCTAAGATTTATATGATTAACTATTCATCACATCTGGGCCTAATTGAATTGTCTCTCTCCTGATTATGGAATGGAAACTTTACCTATGGAAGAAGCCTTCAGAATTCCAGCCAAAAATGCAATGGTGTGGTGTGAAAGGAATGTTTTTCATAGCTAAAAATTTAAAATCAGATCATTTCATGGTGCACTTCAACTTGACTTTGCAACACAAAAGTGTTTGATTAAGAGCAATAAAGCTTGGTGGCAGGGACAGGTACAGAAGCAGTTGGAAGGCAGCTCTGCAGTAGCTGTCAACCAGTTTTGACTCTTGAAATTGCAGGTATTTATGTTGTTGCAAGATTATCCAAGTTACTAGCACGTTGAAAATAAGAAAATGCATACATTTACCAAGCTTTAGCTTCAGTTCAGAAATGAAAAACAGCCGCAAAAACACTGGCCAAAGGTGGACACCTAAGGTCAGTTCCGGCTCATTATGAGTTCATGAAGAGAAGATAAAATGATTCTGCTGCTTTATTACAATTTATTGTTTTTGGAAGGTCAGAACTAGACCTTGAATATATTTAAAACCCAGCGTGACAGGTCTTTTATACATTATTGCTGAAATACACAACATTTTCAAAAGTAGACAGTATATAAATTGCTGACACAGGTGATGTTTAGCGGCACACACAGACTGTATAATCTTTATAGAAAAGAACTGCTCATAGATTGTAACCATCTGGAGCAGCCGCACAGGAGTCTAAGTTTACCATGCCCAAGTGTCAGCTAAAGAGGTATAAAGCACCCCAGCACTGAGTAGTGGAGCAATTAAACTGTACAATTTGGAGTGATGGAACTCCATCCATTAGTGCGCTTACTAAATCTTGGGTGTCTAAATGCAATCAAATCCTAACAGCAATGTTCCAATATTGATTATAATGTATTCTCAGAAGAGTAGACCCTGCAGCAAAATGGTTAATACTTTTAAAATAAGTGCTGAATGTATATTTAGGATGTATGGTGTGATTAGAGTATATGTTGGGCAAAAATGTAATAGCTTGTGTGATTTTATAAGTTTTGCTTGTTTCTCCCAACTGTACTTTTTCAACCTTATGTATATAAGCTAACTTATTCTTAATTTGGCATCCTATAGAAACCTATTTCGGGTTATATAGGTTTTCCAAAAGATATTGAGTATTTCTGTGGGAATTTATGCCCATTCATTCTACAGAGCAGCTTTTCTCAAACTATGGGCTGTGGACCCGTGCCGGTCCGTGAGAAAATCCCTGCCATTACACAGAGCCTTGCTTCTGCACCAATCAAAATTCGGTCAGATCCAGCTCTGACCTTAGCGCTGCTGTCACTGCGCGCCCCGCCCCTTGTTTCAATATTCTAGAATGTTCAGCGTTTCACTGTTTGTTTCATTCTCTCCAAACTTTTCATGAACACACACACGTTAAGAGAGCTATCATAAAATCATGGTGTGTTCAAAGCAAGTGAGTCTGGATTCTTTCTCTCGGAAGCGTCCATCAAATTGGATGGACCACAAATCTGTCGGAGACCGCTTTTTCTTACCGGACAGCCACAAAATCAGACAGAAACAGGCTGAACTCAGAACACTCGCTCCGAGTGGCTGTGTCAGTGTGTCTTCCTTGTTTTGATCAGTTAGTAGCGAGAAAGCAGGTGCACCTATCACATTAACGTGTTGATAAAAATTTTTGGTGCCAAATAATCTTTGTGTGTGACTAGAATTTTTAATTTAATTTAGGTTCAAAGCCAATCTGCACATTCAGCACCATTTGGCAGTGTTCAAAAGGATAGTTAAAAAATCATAAAACAAACAAACAAAAAATAGGTTTCTTGGTTCTTATATATACATATATATGTATTAGGGGTAGAGACAAATACACTCAACAAAAAAATAAACTCAACACCTTTGTTCCTGCTCCGATTTTTCATGAGATGGACTTAAAGATCTAAAATTCATTCCAGATACACAATATTA
>JBBKCR010000012.1:12260013-12301925 GCA_037577295.1 Ladigesia roloffi | reverse complement strand
GTCCTTGCTACTGTTGTGGATTACTTGAGCACTGTTGTACGTCGCTCTGGATAAGGGCGTCAGCTAAATGCCGTAAAAGTAAATGTAAAACCAGTGGAGGCAGTGTGATGCACTGGGCAACGTTCTGCTGGGAAACCGAGGGTATTCAATATGTTCCTTTCCTGATATTCAAATGTTCCTTTGACACATTCCACCTACCTAAACAATATTACAGACCAATTAGCAATGTTATTCCTTAATAGTGCATTATTTCAACAGGACAATATGCACTGCCAGACTGCAAAAAACTATTCAGGCATCATTTGAGGAGCAGAGTTGACATGGGTTCCATATGAAACAGAACTCAATATGATGGAGCATCTGCAGGATGTACTGGACAAATACATCTGATCCATGTTCGCTGGATTTAAAGGAGCTGCTGCCAGGCGTCACCAATAATCAGAAGTTTTTCCTGGCCAATTTCAGATTTCTAACATAACTTTGTTTATATTTCATTTATAATGTTTGTTTTTGTTCACTTTCATGAGTACAAAATCATTGTGTATGAAAAATTGAGATATCTGAGAGTGGATATATGCACTGGATGGTTTTTTTTCATAGCAAAAATAAAAGTGCTTGAATACTTGTTCTCCCTCACATTAAGTGAGAATATATCAAATACCACTTAAGGTCAGACAGTGTCAGAGAACCACAGTGTAACCACAGTCTGCCTAAGGTTTTAATTCTGCATTCGAATAGCTCATGGGTGACAAGAATTTTCTTAGAGAAAAAAGCAATCACAGTCCTGTCCAGAGCCAGTCTGCTTGGCCACTGAGCCATCAAGGAGAACTGCACTTCATCAACCTCCCAACATCCCTGTCAGGACACACTTGCCAAAAACACCCGTGCCCCTGGCTTGGCTGTAAAGAGATGCCATTTGACTCATGAGAACAAGCTTCACTGGCTGAGATCCAGGAGATTCCCCTGATCCCATCCCATCGACCAGCACAAGGTCAGCCCACGGTGGAGCACAAGAACTGAGCTATCTGCTTAACAGATCTTGGCTTGCATGGTCTAATTTAACATTGGCCCGGTGTCTGACCACGGTAATGAATCATGGTGTATATTGAGGACAAGTTTAAGACATACTTGATGTATCAAGTTCAGCACTCCTCCATTCCCCTGAGTGATGGATCTTATAGTAAATAACATGTTAAGAGCCCAAGAGCCCAGAGGTTGTCCATATGCCTGCAGATGAAGTCTGTGGTCTGCCTCTACAGACATTACATCTTGCTTGCCCAGTATTCCAAACTAAACAAGCCTTAAAACAAAGCTTTATCTCAGTGTTTAGGAGATCAGTTAGTGATGGAAAGAAAGTAATGGGAAAAAAAGTTTATTAGGCACTGATTCAAATGATAAATAACTCTTTTCTCCTATCCCTCCCTTCCTCCCAAGGTTGACAGCTTGAGTGGAAATACTTCAACAAAACCGCTGACAATAGATTTATTGGCCTGAAGTCAATAACAAACCTATTTTGACTGTATGGAACATACTGTAGAAATCAAAGGCCATTGTGGCTAGATCCAGTCTGAAAAAAAACGACTAATCCACACAAAAAACAGCTTCTGCTTGATTCTGAATCAAGGGCATTGGAGAAAGTACTTGAATAAGCAAGAAACTTGCACTGATTGATGAACAGAAGAAAGACAAATTCATTACCAAACAGGCCAAAAGCAACTCCTAGCCATGGGCATATCAAAAAAGCCTGAAAACTCCACTTGAGTTTTCATTGAATACATACAGTCACTTTGCAAAGGGAGGGCTCCTTTAAAAAGCACCTCTGGGCTAGGGTTTGATTTCCATTTTTTTCCAAAGATGAATATGTTTTACAGAATATAAATTGGAATAGCCAAAAGTAAATTCTTGCTAGACGAGTAAGGGCTCTGAACAGAAGAACAGACTCTGCACAAATCATTTTAGCTGTAGTGGTATATGTTTTAGAGATTTAGTTCCATACACATCTAACATGTGCATGTAGAATAATAGAAGGAGAACTAGCCATACATAGATGAACTTAATGACTGCAGTTCTCAAATAATGGTGTTGTAGTATGATAAAAAAAAACTTGCAAATTAATTCACATAGTTCAAACATGTGATAGTGCTTTTACTAACTCAATAACAATGAATGTTTGAAAGTAGTATTTCCACATACTGTAAACACATTAGGCTCTGGCACATGCCTTTCAAAACATTTTTGTCACCTGAAACCCAAAGACAACTAAAACAAATAGACAATGCGATGTACATTCACTGCACAAACTACCATCTGCATGATCCCACACATGTAATGCCCTTCGAGAAAGCCACAGAATTGCACATCCCACTGATGTTCCATATTTAGGAGCACCCCTCCTCAACCCCCTCAAATGCGAGCTGTGCGCAAGACTGCAAACCACCTCTGGAAAGCAGAGGGACCCTTAATTTTCCCCAGAGCAACCTTATGGCACTGATGATTCCCAATAGATTCTACAAATATTTTGCTATTTCTCCTCCTCACTGCTCCACGAGAACCTAATCTGTATAACCAACACCACATGTCTTGGATGTCTTTGGAAAACTGTGGAATTTGCCCATTTGACAGCAGAATCTCCATATAAGTGCTAGACTGTACTAAGCAGGGCTTGGCCTCCAACAGGGTGCATTGCATAAATAAGAGTCTTGCCATGCTTTTATTTTCCTTCTTAAAAGCTATTTTTCCTAAGCATTGTTTACCACCTCAAATCGGGTCATATAAACCTTAACATGGCTTCAATGTTTCCTTACAGTCTTATAATGTTTGTATAAAGTTCTTGGAAACACATGTAAATGCCATAGGAGCTTCATAGCATGTGAAGGTTTTTCTTGTTCTTCGGATTTAAAGAAAATAAAATAAAAAAGCTTAGTCAACCTCACTAACTCATAAACAAGTCTGGTTAGTTAAAGAACCACCTAATAAAATGTTCTTTCAGGAACCCAACATGGTATTTCAAAACCAAAAAAACTATTGACACTTTTTAACTCTTTGAAATCTGGGCAATTTTTTGCATCCCTTTATTTATTGGACTGAAACGTTTTAATCCCATAAGTTAGCCGTACATTATATGTTTTTGTTTTATGTTTTCAGAAGATCCAGTGCTACTTATTTATGAAATTTTTGATGTGATTCTAAAATCTTGAAATTATCATTTTAATTAGCACATTCTAGTTTTCGCCTAGTGAAATTCTCCTATTTCTACAGTAGAGATTTAACTTTAGAAAAATATGGGGTCCATAGCCATTGTAATACCATTGTTTTCAAACTGGGACATTCTATGGCTTATTACAATATAAAAACATGTGCTTATTTCCAGAAGGACTTTGAATTTGAACTTCCTTGTTTTTACTGCTAAAGAAGTTGATCAGACTGTTGGAAAAAAATACACTGAATTATGGCAAATTTGTTATAATGAATGCAATGACAAGTGTGTAGACAATTGCTGAAGTAAACTCATACTTTATTTGCATCTAAGGTAAATAATATGGAAGTTTTATGGAGTTTCAGCAGAGTGTGTTTTTGTGGGAACACTTTTTAAATGTACTCTCTTTTTTGCACAAGATTACTCTGCAATAATTTATTGCACAAACACAGGACGTAGACAATCGGGTAAGTCTTCTTGATTTCAGTGATCCTGTCGCGTGTTATGAGTCTGAGATTTAAGGTTAGAAAAATGAATTCAAAATGTGTTCATGGAGTTCATAAAAAGTTCAAAAGTTTAATTGCTATTGGAAACATCCATCAATTATGGAAAAAACAGGATTTTGAAAGCATATGGGGTGATTGCCTTATTGTGTTATGGTAGAGATTCTATGTCTTTTTATGACTAAAGGGGATAATGATATACTCTTTTATGCTGTTTTAAGCGCAGCTGGATCCCCTAATGAGGACACTGACTCTTGTTAAAAGCACATTACTGTCATGGTTTGAGACCATTGGGACATAAAGCCTTATTTCATTCCAAATAGAAGACTTAGGTGAGTTCATCCCTTTTAGACTGCCTTTCTTTGGTTTTCAACTCAGCAAGAAAGAATGGGTTATTTCCTCGAAACATACACACACAGAACTGAGCGAAACAGATATCTCACTCATATTATGATCCAGCTGTATCTCACCTCAGGTATTCCTTTTAGAGGCAACAATGACCAAGTTGGACCAACATCACACACTCAGTTTCTGTTCTCACTTACCTGACAGTGTTTAACATGGTCTGGTCTGACATATTCTATGCACTTTTTTGTGAGGACATTTTCATAAAATGCCTCATTTGCTAAACAAAAAAGTAGGCTCTGCAAAGATGGAAGAGCTCAGTTCCTTTAATTTCACATGTGAAAACCTATAATAAATCTGTTGCTTTTCTATGACATTGTTTACCTTTGTCATGTGAGTTTGTTTTCTTTTTCACTTGTGTCTTGTTCTTGTCCCCTTTCCTGCCCAGGTGTTTCCACAGTCCTTGTCAGTGTATATACCCCTCTGTTTCACCAAGTCTTTCTGGATTCTCTGTTAGGTGTGCTGTTTTGCTCTGGTATTTTTAGCCCCTCAGATTATCTCATATATTTGTGTCCTTTGATCATTTGTGTTATTAAATTAAATGATATTAAAATGGATATTGCATTTACTTGCTGCCTCCAACACATTCCTGACAAAAAATAACATTTTTAGAATTGTACCATGAAATAAGTAGCTGTGGATGGAGAATCATTTGAAATAAATTACTTGTTATAGCCCAGTGACGTTTGCCTTAGGTTCTTGAAAATGAAAGGCAGCATCATTTGCATTCAGTTTTCTTATGAAATACTAATAAAAAGAGCTTATACTTCACTACTTTTAGACAAGAGAAAGCTTATATGTAATGGCTTCTTACTAGCCTACAGCACTGTTTGATTATTTTCCAACTACGGCAGGGTGGTGTAGGTAGTAAAAATTAACTTGAATATTTTTCCTTGCATTTGATTCAGAATCAATCAAAAATGCTTCCATGCAAGCCATCAATCTTTTATTACTTGACTTGTCCAGTTTCTTAGAAAAGGAAAGTCACAGTTAAGACCTTTATTAAGCAGTTTACTCTATCACACTGCACACACATTCAGGCTGCTTCTAACTGATTGTCGCCTTGAGCAGTCTTTACAACACTCTCAGCAAACTGTTCTTCCTGATAAGTCATAGGTGCTTCTGTGCAGTGTTTAATTCAGCTTCTGTGCAGTGAGGTTCATTAGTGAGTCTCAAAATTAATATTAAATGCAAGTAAATATTACAAATATTACATACCTGTTCACTACATATGTGTGTGGGGACATGTATTGTGTGTATGTAACACTGGACAAGTTGCTTACCATAGAGCCGATCTCTCCTGGAGTTCCAGGGTCACCCTGTGTAACAGAAAAGACAACATTTTTTTTTTTCAATTAAAGTGGTAAATCCTCTATTTTCAGGTTTGCTATAGTCCATAAAAGACTTATGGTCTCATCTTATGGTAGAAAACCTTAAAATATTGTAATTAGTTTACTACATAGAGTCAGAAAATATTTCCTGTATTTTCCAGGTAAACAAGGTATCTTCACAGTTAAATGTAATGTGGTATTTACTTGCTGATATAACCTATTGGTGAAATATATATGTTAAATATATAAAACTAAAAATGCTATGAAATTTGAATATTTGAATATGACTGTACTAACAAAACCCCATTTTAACTGCAATAGATTTGACTTACATTCTGTATCTACAGCTTTAAATATTCAGATATGGTTTTTCCATTTGTTTTGATATAAATGAATGCTAAAAAAATTAAAGGCACAGGTGTGAAGAATATTGGAAAGGAATATAAAGTGCTATTTTGGGAGTATATCTCCACTGAGAATTGTTATATATTGTTACATAATTGACAGTGAACTTTGTTTTCTTGTGGTAGTGATTACTAAAGCCTTCTGAAACTGAAATGGTCTCCATTCACACTACATTCTTTTTAGTACAGCGATCCCACTGGTAAGACTCTGAACAGAATCTCTCTCCGATCTTGCCACTTCTAAGCGTCTGGGAATCTATTCAAAGCAAGAAAAGCTGAATGTAATAATCCTGCTCCTTACTACAGTGTTTAGGAAAGGTTGATGACCCCATATAACCAGTAATATTTTATATTTCATTTTTAATACGTGGATGGGAGAGGGAGTGGGAGCTTTACAGTGATCAGCTCATTGCATTTCAAGCATGAAAACAAATAGTGCAGCATTCTGACATCATTTTCTGAAGCGAGCAACTGGAAAGACTGAAAACAATATAATGATGTAGCCTGGAACAGAATAGATAAACAACACTTAATATTTTTACACTCCTGCCATAAATCGGGGCAAAGTTGTAGAGATCTGTTCAGAGCCTTGGGAAGGTTTTATGATGGTACATTATCGACGCATTTTATGTTTTTCTTTCCCTCTTTTTATCTTGCACAGTTAGAACGTACATAAATTAACACACTGTGCCACCGACAGCATTACACACATGGAAAGAGTTTTGTCGGGTGGAAAGTAAATGTAATGGCTATCAATCGTTGTAGTATAGACAGATTTTTGGAAGCGAAGGCACTTCTGAGATACAGCGTTGATTGTTGACATTGCGAGTTAGGGTTCACAAGACCCCATTCTGCCATTTCCCAGAGCTCTTAGCTTATGATATAGAAACAGCAAAGCTGAAATGTTACAGAGAACAATACCTTCATTACTACATTCAGGGACTATTTTTGAGTATATATACTTGAGATTTCCTTTGACTATTTTTAACTAATTTATACTGATTTATACTAATTTATACTGTTTCAAAAAAAAAATCTCAACATTCTTCAGACCTTTTCCACCAGTTGGTTAAGGACCAATAAAACATCTGACAGATGAGACTAGAACAGAGAGGTGTATAGTCTCTTGTTGTATGAATTTTTCTAATGTTGGTATAGTTAGTTTTTCAATTAAGAGCTATAAGAGATTTAAAAATGTCTTGTGTAATTAAACTAAACAAATAAAAGCAAACTTTTACAAATATCACTTCCACATTTCATTCAATTTAGTTTTTACACTTTTCTGTACACTTCTCTCTCTGGGAAATGATTAGCCTCACCGGTAGTCCTGGAGCTCCTCTGGGGCCATCTTTCCCTGTGTCCCCTGGGGGTCCCCTAGGACCAGGTGGGCCTGGAGGTCCAGGGGGTCCTGGGGGGCCTGCTTGACCCTGATCACCCTGAGGAAAAAATGATGCAGAAGTATGAGCCAGAAGTGACAGCATATGAAAGCATTTAGCATCAGTAAGGCAAAAGGTTAATGATAAAAAGTTATCATAGAGAGCATGGAGAGGTGTAATGTCTCACTACAGAGTTGAAATTAACATCACTAGAAGGCTACAGACATGATGTTAGGTCACTGTTTTAATCCGCTGATTTATGACACGGAGTACAGTTTTACTATGAAAATCTCCTGCAGGAATTTTGATGCATAATTGACTTTAATTATTTCCAGATTTTCACCCAGTTGCATCTGTGATGAAAACACTGGGACTTGTTTTTAACAATATTGCAGCATTTAACAGCTAGAAATTTCCATATGGCCAGTGAGGCAGTAAGGGGTGGAAAACAATCATTGCATGGGGACGCAACCTGTACCCGTGCTTCAGAATAACAAAACCAAATGCCTGTTCTTAGTTCTTACTCTTAAATCTCTCATTTATATTGTTACTTGCTAGCTGGATAATACAAACTAACATACAAAGTAACAATATTAACCCTTTCCTAAGGGTAAATATTCATTTAAAATATTAATATTTACTTATTTTTGAGTATTTTTAGGCTATGAAATCCAAGGACCTGGAATGAAAAACATACCCACATTTAGAAGGCTAAACATTCTCCACAAGGAGGCTCCACTAGCAGTCAAACTGCCATCATTGCAGTCTTTTACATAACATTATTAATAAATCCCTGTGTTCTAATTCTTTATGAACATTTTGCATGTCTACTTTTACTCTTGACTGCAGGAGGCAACAAAATTGATTTTACACTGTAATTGATTAATTACTTTTACATTTAGGACAAGAAGTACAACATTTTCACTATTTATACATGTTGAGGGGGGCAGGTGGTTTCATGTTTGCCACTAAAAGAACACCCGGATCACTTGCAGTCATTACTTTAAGTAGACATTTTAAAGCAAATCAAAAACAAATGAGCTCTTAATAGTGCTAAAATGCCACTGTGAGCTCAGAATGATTGCTGTTCATGGCAGCTTATTTCTTGTTGGCCAGCCTGAGGGTTGGCATGGAGAGGCTGAAGAATGGAGAGGAGGTGGAGGGCCAAGAGGAGAAGCCTTTTGGAGAATTGAGAGAGAGAGAGAGAGAGACAGAGAGAGAGACAGAGAGAGGGAGAGAGAGAGAATACAGAGAGGTCAAGCACTACCTTAATGAGCCGGCGCTTAATGAGCTGCTGATCAGCAGAAAGAAAGCCATGATTGATCTTAGGGAAGACCATCTGAGCAGGTGTGTGAGGTCAAGAGGTCGGAGGTGAGAGAGGTTGGAGAGGAGATAGTTGCATGAGGTCCCAGAAGAAGGAGGAAGTGGTAGAAATATATGAAAAAAGCATAAAAATAGATTAGACCAAGTAGTTGGGTCAGAGGACCCAATTTAGCACTTTCACACATGAGCTGGAATCAACACTTTTCCGTAGTGGCCGTTTCCGAAGTCTAAACCCTTTTTGGCTCAGGAAGCCGCAATTACCACCTAAGGGGCACCGGATGGGAGACCCACATGGAGTTTGACCAATGAAAAATGTCCATTTCTGCTCAGTGAAAGTGCTATTAGTAATGCTTAGTGCCAAGCCAGACCCCAGGAGCTGCACACACTGAAAGCAACGGTGATGCCTTTGAAAAAGTTGGGTAAAATGTTGAGAAGGCACTTGAAAGGGAAATATAACTACAGCTACAGTTAAATATTCTCTACATTCTGTAACCTTAGAATTATCATTAGAGATGTATAATTCAAATCGATTGATCTAATAATTTCATGTGAGGGAGATTTTTAAACATTTACACAGGTGCTGAAAGAAGTAGATTTGCGGTGAACCATGGGGATTCCCGGTAGAAAAATGTTAGTGCTTTAGCATAGAATTTCTTTCTCATTTTCCCCCACTTACATGGTTTCAGTCAAAACCATATTTGGTCTAGAAAGTCAAAATCCAATTTTTAATTAGTCTGCTCTGTTTTTTTTTGATAAAGCTGACAGAGTCTCTCTTCCTTCATCCCTGGCTCTCGATGATATACAGAAAAGAACCACTTTTTGTTGGTCCTACCGATAAATCAGGGGCATAAAAGCAATTGATTAGACCTGATTAATCAGACACAGTCGTGCCGCTCGGGGGACATATATGTGGAGGATGTGTGTCATCTCAGTGTGTGTGTGACCCAGAGTCTGCCTGAGCAGCTAGGCCACTCCAACAAACCTTCACAGTCAGGATTTGATTGCTGTGCAATGCAGCCAGGGTGGGCAGACCAGGAAGTCCCTGAGGACAAAATGGCACAACACAAACACAACCATACAAAATGACAAATGCAAACCATACACTACTGGACAAGTCCTCCAAGATCTTCACATCGCCCTTGGAGTTCAAATGAAGATCAACAGTAAGGATGTGTTGACCATGCATTTTGACTGAGCTGCTTTAAAACAGAACTAGTTTTTTAAATGTTGGATAAGATAGTTGATTTAATCTCAGTAAGGCATGCATTTGGTTCTGTGCTCCTGTTCTGTGTGCCAAATAAATGAAAAGGTTTTTCTTTTGTTCGTTGAGGCTTGCCAAACACCTGTCAGTTTAGAAGAAAATGATTTGTCAGGGGAAGTGTTCCCTGATTTGTAAAATTTGCCTTAATATGCAAAACCTGCAATACTGAGTGTGTGGTAAAATGTTTACTTTATTGCAAACCCCAAATGCCGCCTGAAAATCCAGTCTAAAAAGATTATTCCAAGAATTAGTCTAAACAGCAATTTTTCAAATAGTTGTTGTAAACATGAGGAAATACCAGGTTTATGGGATATTCCATCCCACCATGTTTGGGAAGTAATTTAAATTGCACAGCTCATTGAACAGAAAGAAGCTCAGGAAACCTTGCTTGTCTCCTGTTTCAGTGCTTAAGTGAAGAAGATGTACTTTCAAACAAGATTACAATAACTGGTGATAATAAGACAATATTACAGAGAGTTAATAATAACCACAAACATCCTCTGAGTAAAAGAAGGGAGCAGGCTTATAAGGACGGGGAGAACATCCTGGTTATGCAGTGCTCCAAAGAAAGCTGGCACAGTGCTGCTTCTACTTCTTCCTGTTAGTTTTATGATAGGCTTGATCAATTTGCTTGGAGACAGTGAGATTTAGCACTGATCCCACTACCTTTTACAACATGCCTGTGGCTACTATAAGCTGGCTTTATGTACCATTAGCTTGGCCACAGTCTCACACCAGTCAATCTCACTGCAACCATTCATGTGTTACAGCAATGTCTTCTGGTCGTGGAAAACAAAAAATATGTCCAACATAAGTCTACCAATGGAAAGTTCTTAGATTTTCCCCCTAGGCAAGGAATGAGAATGCTGCATTGCCTCTGTAGAACAGTTTTGACCTAGGTGTGAGCTTATGCACGGACCAGGGTGTAAATAGTAATAACACAGTGGCCGAGAATCCTAACTACTCGCAAATTGTTCTGTTTTGTCCATTGCCAGATGTTGAATGTTGCTGTGGACTTTGTGGCTTCGTCTGGGCCTAAATCTGAAGACATGCAGGGATAGTAAACTAAATTGTTCTTATCATTAAACTCAGTGACAGCATACATTACTGTCATGATGCCGGTTGACGTGCAGTAAATTTGCCCTGATTTATCTGTGTAAACCCTTCTATGCTCCACCCACTGCTGCGAGGTTAAACAAGCTTCAAAGTATGCTGGCATAAATACAATTCGACATAAGGAGGAATTGTTAGACATTATCAGTTTAAATCGGCTCCTACGTTGTAAGTCTGTGTTGGGGCAAACTGTTACTAGGAACTGCAAAAATTATTGCGTTTTCCCCACATAATTAGATCACTTCTGAGTGGAACACAGTGTTTTCCCACCTACTGGAGTACACTGTAATAAAAAATTGGAGGATATACCTGGTGCAGAAAACATTTTAACATTTTAATCAAGGATGGTGTGGGGGGTGGGGTGGGGTGGGGGAATTATTCATTTTAAATGGTGTGGTATGACAAAATGTGCTTGATATGATGAACATGAACTATGGTCAGGTTCCTTTTTTTGGTAATTGTACACTAAACAAACCCACAAAAATGTCAATTTCTATTAGTGACTTATTGTTAATATAGAATGAAATAAACGTTTGCCAGTGTACCTGTAAAATACAGAGTGTTGTTCTATTAAAGCGGTCGTCACATAAATACAAAATTTGAGAGATGATAAAATATTGAATGTTCTTGATGTTACTATTTTTGCCCAGTTTAACATATTCAGATCAGATTTGGTGTAGTCTATTTGGCCCTTTAATTTACATGGATTTAAACTTAACATGTCAGTTCTATTTATCTTCTTTGTCCTCCCTTGCGCCAATAGACTAGCCTGCAGTCATCATGAAACCTTCAATGCAGTACAGGTTATTTTCCATATTCCAGCACAGATGGATTCAATGATTGAAAGAAGTGTATTGATTGAATCCTGAAGGCTTGATAGCCCTGGCTTGTCATGTATCTTAAAAAACTCATCAGACTGATTTTAAATGTTTAAAGGCATTTTGGGTTTCTGAGGCATAGCATGTGAAACTCATTGTCCTAAAATATATTTTTAGATCTTGGAAATTGAATAATGCCTTTGACATTTGTGGAGATATTGCATACTGGGTAAATCCCCAAAAATCTGACTCATCTCCATGAAAGTAGCTTGACTTGAGATGCACATTTGCACATGCACACCCACATAAAATAAAACTTCCACGGCTGGATTAGCCTTCTAGCTCAAGAAGCAAAGGCCATATAGATTTGTCACAGCTTTGAAACTTCATCAATTAGTTCTTTGGACCACACACCACACACCACTTGCCAAAGGCAGACCTATGTCATTAATTTAAGTTAATGAGTACAAAGCAATGGTGGCTACCATTTGCGTTTGTGTCACTAGGACCTATTTTATTTGCTGCTTTTTCACCTTTTAACCCTGGAACCCCCTATCTGAGGAATTTAGAGGGATGAGAGCCATGACCCTGACATGTGCATAACAGTGGGTGGAACTGCTATCCTGCTATCAATATGGCCGTGGATTGTTGGAAAACCCCTTTTCCAGTATGATACGAAATCTCCTTGGTTTGTGGCATGATACAAATCAGACTTGATGCCATGTGAAGATCAGACTTAGGGTGCTTTCAAATATGTGGTTTGTTTCATTTGGTCCAGACCAAGGGCAACACGTGATACACTGTAGAATTGTTCTGTCGTTTTGGGTCCTCTTTGCATAACAATTGAGTACCCTGGTCCGGACCAGAATGCAGTCATGTGACATATACATCACTCACTGGCCAGATTTGCCTTTGAATATTTTTCCTAAACTGCTTTTCGATTGGTCTGAATTAATGTGCGGGTATTCTGCACTTGGATACTACTGGTGGAGTTTCTTTGCCGTAACCCTGCAATGTTCTACTGATCTATTGAATACCCTTTCCCTGAGCTGTTTACTAAATAAGCATAATATTGAGTTTTTGAAAGTTGACACCTAATATGGTCATCAGACCAAATTTCGATGAGGCGCCGCACCTTCTCACATGGGGCTATGTTACTAAAGCGCTAACGGTAAACAAATGTGTTTCCTTATCCCATAATACACACTGCAGCTGACTACGGCAGCTGGAGTATTGCAAAAGTCGCAGTTCTTTTTCAGATGGGTCTGTTCTAGTTCGGATCGTGTTCTAACCACAAACTAACCGCTCCAGGGTTCTCTTTTGGTCCACTTTTGGTGCGGACTCGTGGGCGATTGTTTCATTCTTACATGGCCAAACAAACCGCACCAACTGGGAAAACAAACTCTAGTGTGATTCAACCAAACTAAACGAGGCATGTGGGAAATCACCCTTAGAAAGATCCATGTTATTTGAATAAAAGATGTTCCCCACTTATACCAGATTGTTATCTCACTAAATTAAAACCCCCAACTACAACTTCTCTAATCCTAGAGGTTCACATACTTTTTGTGATATTTAGCATTAGATAAATCCAGTAACTGACCAAGTATAATTTGTTTGTTTAATTTCTTCAATGGCTTTCTCTATCAGCTTTAAGGATTGGAAACTGATGAGTATGCATAAATACAGAAGCTTAAAAGGGTTTAAAAACCTGTAAATAGTTGTGTTTTTAGTCTTTGGTTTGTGATTTTTCGACATTGATGTTTTAAAAGGCAACATTCCATCTATGTGCAATTTCTAGCCACAAAAAAATATGAACTATCAAAAAAAAAAATCTAAGATTGAGTTCAAATGAAACACTAAGCTCAAGTTCAACAGATGAACACATGCTATTTTGTTTACTGATTAACAAGTAATAGCTACTGGTTTGAGACAGCCCATGTCTATGAATACAGGAAGCTCAGTGGTAATAAAATCTCCCCTTTTCCCAACAGAACAGTGTCAAGGGCAAATATCACATTCCCTAGTTTGCCCATTAAGCAAATCTCCCTAAATTTGTTCCAGTACATTTGTGCACTAATTTAATGTGCAAAGTCAATATGTCATCCTGGTGGGTAATTTAATCAGTTCACAAGCCTTTCTAACCTCTTCATTGTTAGTAGCCTGCGCTCTGTGTGACTGGCTTGAGTAGTTATGATGAACAGTTAATTACACAAACACTCCCAGCCTGAATGTAATAGGTATTTGGTGCTGTTTATTTGTGCTAAAAGATGGATCACAGAGGGAAAGCCAGAGGATTCCCTTTCATTCACTCCTAGGTGGCATGGGATTGAGTTCCTTCACGGTGGATGACTCCATTTCCCTGGTTAGAGTGTACAGATCATGCCCTAATCCCTGAAATTCTATCTTAGAGAAAGATCAGCATTCCAGCTGAATTTAGTCTAGAGGAAAGCTGAGTGGAAGTTGGTCTCTATTGCTTATTTCATGCAGATCTTTTGGCCCTCTGTTTTGGTCTAGAGTTAATGCTTCCATTTGGCTATCCGACTGAATATGCAGGCTATGTATTTATGCAATTACCTGAAGATTTTAATTACACAGTGACATAACGATTTATATGTACATTCAATATATTATTTATACCCCAGCTTTTTATAATTCAACAAGATAAAGCCTGCAGGTTCATTCTGAGACTGTACATACAAGTATAACTTATCATAAATTTGAAATGATCTGAATATATTATTTTTTACTGATAGACATAAATTTGGTGTTGTCTGAAAGTTTACATTCTGCACAGAATCAGCTTTTTTGGACTGAGCTATGAGGAAGAAATATGTGTTGTAGAAATATGAAATGCTTTTGTTATGGCTGGGGAAACTGCAAAAACAAAATTGCAAATTGCAATTTTAACTGCATTTTTTTAGTCTTTTTTTAGTCTTCAGCTAGACAATGACAATTTTCTATTGTCTGATTGCTTGCAAAGACCTATATAGTTTTACCCGGCTAAATGCTGACCTAAAGAACTAAACTACAGCTGCCGCGAAATTGTTTCAACAGTTCAAAAATAGACTGTTTTAGCAGGAATGTGTGTCACTGCCATTGTAAACAGAGAAAAAATATGAGTTCCATTTTAACTATGCATGCTGCACAGAAATAATTAGTTCAAGAGGTCTGTTTTTAGAACCAAGTTTACAAGAGTTGCATGCTTGAATAAGAACAGAATGAATGAGAAATCCTAGATTTTGTGATGGATATGATGGATATTTTGGGTCCTGTGTTGTAAAAAGATTTGCCCCTCACTCATTTATCCTACAGTATCAAAACAACTTGATTGCCTAATTAAAAAGCACTATGATCACAACATTTCCAGGCAAGTTCACTCAGTGTAGTAACCTGAAGTGAAAGAAACCACCTCACTAAGGACCTTGACGAAGGCCCATTTTTGAGAAGCTGTGTGGGCATTTGTGGGATGTGGGTGACGGCGTCAAACATGATTAAGAAGTCTGATGGTAGGCCTACAGCTACGTTCCTTCACCACAAGTTAACCTCAATGTGCTCCTACATGTGGGGGGAATCAATTAGAGACACTTTAAGTGGCTGTGACCCCCTTGGAGTCTGTCCAATATGATGATAGATATAAAGAATAGGCAGCAAAGTATCAAAGAGTGCAAAAGCAAGCACTTAATACAATAAAGACAAATCGACTTAATACAGCAGGTCACTCTCAGTTAAAAGGACCTTGTATTTAGTCTAACAGGAGAGCGATGACTTAAAGTCAGCCTGCATGCAAGCAAATACTGGAGTAGGATATGCCAATTATTTATTTCATAATTTGTGAGCTGTTGCAAAGTGTAATCATCCTCTAAGAGGTGTGTATGTATCAAAATTTCAAATAACTGATCATTCAGAGCTTTGACATGCTCGGAAAGCTTAAATAATTCACAATGTCCACAACATCCCATGCACCTCAAACTTTCCATTCACAGTTTCATGCACGAGACATAACACATATTCATCAAATCCTCAACAAAAAAGTACAAAAAAATGGCATGCTAGTGCCGGTTACATACCCGTGGGCCCTGGTCGCCTTGATCACCCTGTGAATGAAGAGGAAAAATAAATAGGGAGAGGGAATTTAAATATATAATATCACACACACATACATATGCATATAGACAGAAGAGAGCCATCAAGAGATAATGCAAAACACATTGATAAAGTAAGCTAATACCCACAGCCTCAGGAATGCGCTGCGGTTGAGGGTAAAATCACTTGTGATAACACACACTGATGTCTACAGGGGTTGGACGATTGATGGGGGGCTGGGTGTGCGATTCGAGGGGAGAAAGTGCAACAGTGTGTTTGTGGTGTCTGTGTGAGTTTGAGAGTTGGGGGAGGGAGGTGGGGCTTGCTTATCCTACAGTGGAACAACCACCATCATTCAATCTTTGTGCTACTTTCGTATCTGCCCAAAGCTTTCTCTGTGTATTGGAGCCAGCAGCAGAGTGTGACTAAGTGGTGGTGCGATTTAAAATGACTCAGACATACATTTCTCTAAGGTTTTTTTTTTTGGAAACACACTTGCACAGGCTTTAAGAAGGGCAGCAGAAAGATTATCTCATCCCTACTCATTAATGTTGTGAAGGTTAGGAAATAAGACTATGTAGGCATCATAATGTGACTGTTAATTTTGAGCATTTTCATCCTATTTTTCAAATGTGACAAAATTAGTCTGGATGAGATGAGTCTGGGGACGGAAGTACTTTAAACAGGGAGAAGTGCTGAATAGTAAGAGATAACTACAGGGATGTGAACGGTCATCAGCAATGCTACCTAGGTTGGGGCGGCCTATTCAAACTTTTTTGGTAGCTCTTGTTTATGTAGTTGTGTCTCTGTTTCCATACAAACAGTGGGTAACATAATACACTCAAATAATGAAAATGTATGGTAGGAATATCAGGGTATCATTTGTGTGTGACAATTTCTGCATGCAGAAAATAGATCAAAGAAAAGTATTTTTCCATTTTCAGTTTTCTTAAGAGAAAAAAAAAGTTTTTTCACTGAATGTATAAAAGTGTGCATCTTGTACAATACTGTTGCACAAATGGATGATGCAAAGTCTGAACATTTAAGGTTTTAAGTGCGGACTTGTAGGGGACATGGCCACATAAAGCTCCTAAATGCTTTGCAGAAAATGCCCTAGCTTGTGTTCTGCACATGGATAATTTGTTCAGTGTGTAACTAGGATCAATAGTTTTCTCTAAAAATGAATAATGAGTTCAGTATCATAGAAATAGAACACACAGACAGTCATCCATTACTCCATTAATGTAAACAGTTACATGCAATTTGTGGGGCTTTTGCACCTTTTGAACCACTTAAATATTTAATTGTGGTGCTCTACTTTTTGTGGTCAGCAGTAAAATTAGAAGGAAATCTTCAGGGGTTTGACTGACCCACTATAAAAGTCCTATGCAAAACACAGCAAAACCTGTTATCCCCTGAAATAGTACACTTTCAAAACATGTGTTAAAACATGTGTTATTGTCCAGGGTGGCTAGCAATAGTTTGAGAACTGTCTTCTTTTACGACTGTTTTGGAGCTTTTATGACATTGGGTTTACTAGCCTAACAACCTGACTTATCACAGAGTTAAAGAATGGGGAAGGAGCCAAGGTTAAGATAAACGAATCAAACCCATCAAAATTCCATATAACTCCCAAACTGCTTCATGAAAAACCCAGGAATGCACCAGAAATGAAACTGGTGAAATTCAAGAATACTGTATTTCTGTCTATTCGTGCTCTAGACCCAATGTGATTTGGGTAGTGTGTAACAAACACATTCTGTACAGTGTTTGACAGATTTCAACAGACTACATCATAATCTGGCAAAGGAAAGCACTTTTGAGCAGAGTAGAATAATTTTGATAAGCATCACCACAATAGATATTCACTTCCATTTCATAACTGATGTCAACAGCTACAAGAAAAATGGATCTGATGATTTCGCACTGGACAGTCTTAAGAAAATAGAAGGGGAAAAGTAAATTTAAAAAAAATTTAACCAGGTGCAATTTTTGGGTAATTATGATGACTAAAATATCTATTTAGGTTGTCAAAGACTAATAATGTATTGTATTGTATTGTAATCACAAATGCATTGCATTGTAATTAGCAAAATAGCATAACATTTCTGAAGTAACTTATCCAGCACTGTAGAGAGGTCACATTCAAACAAGGTGCACTAATAAACCCCCTTTTTAAGTGAAACTACAATAACATTTTGCTTATTAGTACCCAGTGCAAATACTGCACCATGAAAGAAGGTGAAAAAGCTGTGATTTAACGAAGGGTAACAGAAAGGCATTTTAGTACCATGAGCATGTGGCCTCGTGATTTCAGACGGAGAGTAAATGATGCTTGATGACCTATGTTAGGCATGGCTGTTGAGCTGGCAGATCTTCAGAGAACAGTCTGCATTGGACTTGGGGGTTTGTGGTGAAAGTTACAACGAACACTAAATGGCACTGACTGGGCTGAGATGAGTGCTGAACCTCTAAACGGGTGGATCTAATTTAGCAACTGTCAATTATCCATTTCTTGCGGACGGTTATTTAAACCCCAGGCTTTTTTTGCTCCTCTTAATGCCTGGGGATGTTTTTATATGTCTTCATAGCTGCATTCATGATTTAAACAAGTATTCAGGTTCACGGGACGAGTTATGATGGAAATGGCACATAATTGGAAATTTTAGCTCTCAGACATTCTCCAGCAATGCTATCCCCAACCTTATCAAGTGACTCATAAAGCCTCTCATTTTTGCTGAAACGATACAGTGACCAACCAGAATTTGAAAGGTTTGTGAGTCTTTTCACAATGCCCCCTCAAGAAACACCAGCAGAATCTTTCCATGCCGCGATAGCCACGGAAACCTCACATATTTGCATGGTTTTAATCTTTCTACACTGGAGCTTCACTGGTACAGATTGGTCGCCTGGTCGACATTCTAATAAAGAGACACTGTGGTTATTTCTCATGCTCTGCAGTCGTTTTATAGAGGGATGCTCAGTGAAGCGTTAAAGCACTTCAGCCTGGGGCCTGGTGTGAAGGCAATAATGTAGTGTACTGTGGATTTGTAAACGATGTGGGGATTTGGATATTCTGAAATGAGCCTTGAGGTCAGGGCCACTTTACGTTGCAATGTGATTGGCTGCAGAGTGCCATCCAAATACATTTCTAATTGAATGGAATTTGTTCAGCAACAAAGAGTAGGGATAATATGATGAATGAAGAAACATTTCACAAGAGAGGTGCACGAAAGGGCAATAGCGGTCGTGATGTACAGACTAAACAAATATCACAAAACAGAATTTGCATAAGTATGAATGTGAAATTATATCGATTTTTTGTGCATCTTGGAAAATATATAATCCACACTTCCATTATCTGGTCTTTTTCTTATAATTTATATTTTAACACAAAGCAGGTGAGAGAGGACCTAATTACATATTTTCCCAAATGAGTAAAGGATGCAGAAAAATGCCTGGCTTAAAAAAGGATTAGAGTGTTTTTTAGCAATGTTTTATAAAACAATCCTATTAGATATGAGAACGATGCTTACCTTGTCACCTTTTGGACCCGGTGGACCCTGTTGACAATAAGAAAAATATTTAATTATCAATAGCTTATGGCGAAATATACATTTTACATGTATGAAACATCCGTTACCGCAAATTTCCAGCAACAAATCCGTCCCTGACCTAGTCATTTCTAATTAACTCAAGGTAATTGTACCCAGTTGAATCCTTCTGGGATCCATTGTTTCCTGCAGTATGGCCTTTTACTGGTTCATGATTTGCACAATGGTATTAAAACTAGCAGAACATCTAATCAAGTCAAAGCAGTCTCACACATGTGCCACATGCTTCCAGAAAAAAAAAGATATCTGCTGTTGCTTTCATGACAAATTATGAGATCATTTCATGATTGTAGCACACTTGTTTCATTAGGTTTATGTGGTGGAACTAGATTGCTTGTGGATTTAGTTCTTCCAGCATATCACTAGTAAGGTTCTAGATAGGGTTGGGGCCAAATCCAAATACGTTATTCGGAAAGGCACAAATACCGTGCTTTTTACGAATACGGTATTCGGAAAAATACTTAAAAATATATATGTGTTCGGGAACCCCATCCCCCTCTCCTGTCACAAGATTGCAATGTTAGGGCACTCGCACTGCGATCAGAAAGTCGTGGGTCGATCCTGAAGTCACTAGGTACCTCTGAGTAAGGTACCGTCCCCACACACTGCTCCCCAGGCGCAGAGTTCATGGCTGCTCGCTGCTTCACTTGGTGAAAGGGTTCAATGCAAAGGAGGAATTTTGTGCTGTTCACACTGTGTGCAGTGGTGTGTTCACGTATGACCGATTGACCATTTTCACTTTTAGATATTCCACTTCCCCACCCCTCCCCCCATCACATGCTCAACTTCAGAAGTAGATTTGAGGAGCGACGCACACTTGCTTGCTTTTACAAATACAAATCCGAATACATTTCCCTTTTCACAAATGCAGATAAGAATTGCGGCCACTCTGCACACCCCTAGTTGTAGAGAAGTGTCCTGCCGTAGCCACGCAATGCTGTGGCTTTCTATTAAACCATTATGGGGTAACATGATAGAGAAACCAAACACAAGTATGGAAGATTTGAGTTCATGATGATGTTCACAGTGCTTTTATAAGTCATTTCTTTATTTACTTTACTAAGGCCTTCATCAATGTAATCTGTTGGACTTTCACAGTTTTGCCAACATTCTACATGTGGCTTAGAAAAATACTTGCTCCGTCTCCAAAAGAGGGGGTAAAATTGGCTTTCAGCTAACAAACTTTCTGGATCACATCTACATGAACTGCCATTCAGAAACTGAACTTCTGATCACAGCTTTACTGCCTTGTCTCTCAGCCTGTTTCTGGCACATTATAGCACCATTCTACTCGTAGGCCTACAGACCCAATCAGTTAACAACCTCCAGCCTCCAACTCCAAAATCCAAATTACCTCATATGACTTTGCATTTCATTAAATGTAGATTGTTTTTTAATAACCCTGGACGCATGAACTGTAATGGAATCCGAATACATTTGAACTGGATCTATTTTTCTAGTTTGAGAATTACCCAAGTGCTGTTGCATTTTGTTGCTGAGGTGGAAAGGATACATTTCTTTTTTCTGCATAATGTCATGGGAAAGGCACCGAAATGCAAACACATGTGGTCGTGTGCTGTAGTGCTCAGAATGAAAAAGATGAATGTTTCTGTTCGACACCTGCTATTCTTGCTTTCACTAGAGAGTTTACTCCTGTGTGTAGCTTCCCTCAGTAGCTCTTTAGTAATTATAAACAGTATAGGCACAATTATAATCTGTTCTCCACAGAAATGCCTTAATTCAGAAAACAAAGATGTTCTTTGTTAATCGTGTGTGAATAAGTGCTTGGTCTGCCAAAACTCAAACAAACTGACACTATCATGCAAACCAGAAGGACAGTCTCACTTTTGTATATATGTCATCTGTCTATAAATATCTATAGACAGAGAGACAGGCAGGATGCTGAATCTCTATAAACAGAAAGACAGACACTGAGACAAATTAATAACGAAACTGACAGATGGATACACAGTAGCATATCTTGTGATTATTTAAATAGTTTACATCAAATACACCAATCAGCCATATCATTAAAACCATCTGCCTAATATCATGTAGATCTATGACTCATGACTCTATACAACTCTGACACATCAAGGCATGAACTTCACAAGAGCTCTGAAGTTGTGCTGTGGTATTAGGCACCAAGATGTTAGCAGCAGAAACGTTAACTCCTGTCAGTTGTCATGTTGGGGCTCTATGGATCAAACTAGTTTGTCCAGGACATCCATGCTCAGTCAGATTGAAATCTGGGGAATTTGGAAGGCGTCTCAGTAGCTTGAACTCTTTGTCATGATCCTCACACTATTTTTAAACAATTTTTGAAATGTGGCTGAGTGAATTATCTTGCTGAAGGACATCTGTGCCAATATGAAATTGAACTGCAATGAAGTGTGATTCATCAGATCAGGCCCCTTTACTCCATTGCTCAGTGGTCCAGTTCTGTGCCCTTTTTAGGTGCTTTTGGTGTCTGAGGGATCAGCATGACTATTGTAAAACTATGTGTTCTGAGACCGTTGTATTATATCCAGCATTAGACATTTCATATTTGTGTTCTTTACATTAGCTCCTCAGTGTGAGTGGAATAGATAGTCCAGCCTTCATCGCAACATGCATCAGTGAGGCTTGGGCCTCCGTAACATAGTCGGCAATGCATCAGTTTTCCTTCCTTGGACCACTTTTGGTAGTTTCTAACCACTGGATACTGTGAACGCCCCACAATACGTCTTTTGGAAATGCTCTGTCTTCTAGCCATTACAACTTGTCAAAGTCAATCATTTTGCTCTCAACACATCAATTTCAAGAGCTAACAATTCACTCCCACCACCTTGATAGGTGTCACTGTAAGGAGATAATCAATGTTATTCACTTCTCCTGTCAGCAGTTTTAATGTTGTGGCTACTGAGTGTATTCACTTGGGACTAGAGTTTTGGATCTGGATGCCACAGAGTGTCTTTCAAATGTTGCACTTTTAATAACATTTTTTTAAACATTATTTACAGCAATAATAAACAAAAATGGACAGTTACAGAAACATTAACATGATATTAAAGCAAATAATTGGCCAGTCCTAATTAAAAAATGTGGTGAATCAGGATTATGGACAGTTTGAACTACAGAGGTACAATTAAGGACAGTTTATACAAACAATATGCAGAATCATTAAGTCTTCAGTCCCTTCAGTTCAGACAATACTAGGAAGACTGCAGACTTATTCCAGAGCCTAATGCTTGTAGGTTGCAATAAATTGTTCACAAAATTGTATATTAAAAGTTTGTGATATATGATAACTAAAGAATGTTATTATGAGAATAATATGCAGTGCTGTGTTACCTTTCCCTTGAATGTGAAATGAAAGCTAAAACCTCTGAACTGCATTACAGCATTAGCTTTTTCTCTCAGAACAGCACAGTGTTAACTTTACCCAAACCACTTCAATTCAAGCCTGTTCACGAAAGAGCTCCAATTATTTCTATCAGCAGTTACTGTCATTTTTGTTCACAGTGCTTCCCGCTCCCACCATGGGTTAATTGAAAAAAAGTGGACATGAAAAAAAAACAATCATGATAATCACAATTCTTTAGAATTTTGCTACCCCTGATAAAGGTAGCATTATTATTTTAGTGATAGAAGTCACAATGTCTGATGGTTGCCTATGTTTGAAGCAAAATCTTGTTCATGTCAAACTGGAGGACTGAAGATGCTATTTAATGATCATATTATTCTCAATATCACAAGTTTAAAAACTGTCAGACTTCAAAACATAAACACTGTAATTCAAACCTGGATTACATACATTGTAAGGGCTGAACTGCTTGTTGTCATTTACTTATATATGGCAATCCAACAAAATTTTTATTTAGTGTAATAAAAAAAGAAACCAAACTCTTTTCTGTTTTATAAAAATAATGCCTGATCATATATTGCGTAATCCTGACACAGCAGAAAGTACTCTAAACATATCGGTCAAAATCTTATCCAACACCTAACTTCAGTCCAGTGTAAGGAGACATAAAACAAAAAAGAATTGTTAAAATACAACAAAAAAACCCTGTTAAGTTGCAAGTGTAGGCATATAAAGCAGTGGTCACAGTGGCTTACCGGGTCAAAAAGCCACAGATTTAATACATGGCTTTAGTATTTAAAACACTGGCATACAAAAGACCAGCAGGCCAGTGAGAGCAGACCACCACATAAAGAAAAGGCACTGCATGGCTTCAGTGAAAGGCCCACACAATCAGAGCCAAAACCACAGAGAGCTGGGAAACACCACCCCACAGCACATCTGATAAAGTGGGTACACTTAATATGAATGTAAACATGATAAATTATCACCCAAAATCTGCTGTTTTTTATGTACTTTGGGAGTCCTATCCCCACAGACCGAGCTTTGGTGTACAGCATTATCAAACCTTTATTATGGCTTAGACAGTTTGGCTTGGCTTAGAAATTGCTTCAGACAGACTATAAACTGAAAAAATCATAAAATCAACCTGACATGAGGAATTTTCCTGCCCACAAAAACAATTTGGCTCAATCAACTAAAATGCACTCAAAACAGAGAGATATTTTTCCTCCCAAAAAGGGGGGTTGGGGGACCATTTGACCGACAGTTTTTTTTTTCCCCACTTCATGTTCGAGTGAACAAGTGAATATTTAATTCCTCTCTGGCATGTAAACATTGAACCTGCTATTATCACTCAATTAAACGAAAAAGATAGCATTGAATTCTCTCCTTTACTGATGGGTTCCTTTGTTTGTGCTCCAGATCTTTCAGGGAAAGGTCAGAGTACAGGAGACTCATATTTCACTCCACTTTTCAGCGATCATTTTCAAATAAGTTGATGGATGTTAGTTTGACAGTTTGTATTCAGCACTGCAATCGCAGTTTGGAGGGCTCCCACCACTTTCGCCATTGTTGACATGAACAAAAGTGCTCTAGTGGGTTTGGCCTAGATTTGGGGGCAATAGTATAGCTTTGCTTTATGAAATCCAAAGTCATCTGTATTTTGAGAAGGCACAATCAGCCAGCAACAGGGGACCCCGCATATATTTTTGTAAGAAACAGTTTTCCCTTCTATGAAGGTGCTAAAACCAAGCTATCAGTATGTTTAAACAGATTTGAGTACAGCACTAAAATGTGCCACTAAATAAGCCAGTGAGTAGTTGCCACATGGAAGCAATCCCTGTCACTCAAAGCCCTGGAACCTCATTTACAAAACAGAGGTACTGCACAATTGGCTTACAATTTGATAGCCTATTAGAAAGACTGCAGCCGATGGATTTTGAGAGCAAGCAACAGAACATGTGTGTTAATTATTTTGAATGATAACCTCACTGAGATATAAGCACCTTGCAAATGTATTAATTTCTGCAGAAAGCTGCTATCAAATGAAGCTGTCGTATTTTATAACCATGTCAATATGTATATAAACTTTTAAATCTACTTTTAGTGTAATCATTAAAATGTGCTTTCATAAAGCTAAACTTGTTTATATGTTTCCTTATCTCATATAATACCATAAAAACTTTTGGGAATTATGCTCTGGGTAACAGTGGTTTTGTGTCTTTAAGTCCCTAACTAACAGCTAGTTTGAAGCAGTATACTAACTCCAATTGTATCAGCCGTCTATAATCATCACAAAGCCAATTAAAGCTAATGTATGCAGTGACAAACACAATTTATCATATGAATCAATGAATCAATGAATATGTTGCCATAGAAACCCTTGAAAAAACAAAAAAATCTTATTTTGAAAATAAAATGTTCTGGCCAACACAAGCAGCCATGTAGTCTCACAGAACTGGAGCGCCGACTTTACAGAACTTTATATGCCCATTAGTAGTAATGTTAAAACCACCCGACTAACAGTGTGTACATGCTTGCACTAACAAACTAATCTGACTGTCGAGACATGAACTGCACAACACTGTTCAAGGTGCACTGTGGAATCTGTCACAAGGACGTTAGCAACAGGTCCTTTAAGCCCTATCAGTTGCAAGGTGAGTCTTCCATGAATCAAACAAGTTGCTCAGTCCATCACTCAGATGTTGAAGAGGACTGAGGTCTGGAAAGGTGAAAGGTAAATCATTTAACACTTGTGTTTCACCTATGTCATATTCATCAAAGTGTTTCTAGATTTTTGCAGTGTGGCAAATTTCATTATCCAACATTTGAAACAACGTTTAGAATGGAAGTACATATCATTCAAATCCACATGAAGGCCAGTTTTCTTAGCAGAACACTGCCCGTAGCATCACACTGCCTCTGCTGGCTCCCTTATCAGCACAGTCAGGCAAGCTTCTACTCCCCACAGGCCAGTATTCACTTTACACATGCATCAGTGAGGTTTGTGTGCCCATTATCCTGCTGCCGGTTCATCAATTATCCATCCTTGGACCACTTTTGGTACACAATAACCACTGCACACTGAAACACCCTGCAAGACCTGATGAATTAGAGATGGTCCGGCTTAATTTGGCCCTTCTTAATGGGCTATAATCTTTTTGGTTGCCCATAAGGACCACTTACAAGTTGACATACTGCCTAATATTTCACACCCATTGATAGGTTCTATTGTAACTACCTATTCAGTGTTATTCACCTCAACTCTCAGTAGTTTAATGTTGTGGCTGACTGATGTAAAACTGCTTCTTAGAAAGAAGAACCAGGCATATAGCCACAAAAATGATAAAAATACATCTTTGTCATGGTTTTATAGATAACCTCTACATTTATGTAAAACTCTGGAAGCAGGAAGATGTAATAAAACTGTGAGGTACCTATGAAATAACTAGAAGAATAAATAGGTACATGGAAAAAGTTATTGACTTCACAAATGACCAACAGTGCACGAGGCATTATCAGTCAGTTGGCAGGAAAAGGAAACTGAGTTAAATAATTAGCTTACATGCTCAGTTTCTTTAAAGGGAAATCACAGGATGAGTATATGGACCTTTACTGATGGTTCATTTGAATTATTTAGGAAGTAGTCTTACGCTGACTTTAATTATAAATAGTCAATGGTAACTTGACAGCTGTTGAACAGTCAGTATTACAGCATATTTTTCTCTCTCAACATGAAAAAAGCAAATTAGGGCTGAATAACACCACATATTATTTTATATGACTGGAACAATATGACTGAAAAATTCTAGCCCAAAGTTCCCTGTTAACTACTGGATTTATTTGAATGCATATGACTTTAATCCTTCTTGTATCCTCTATGTAACTCAATAAAATTACTTCTCTTGAAACCTGCAGTTAGTAAGTGATAATTTCAAAAGTGCTGAATTAATTTAAATCATGAAATGAAGCTTCTACTGTTCTATAAAGCAACGGGTAACAATAATCAATTCTCAACACATATCTGTCCTTTTTAAAGCCAAATATATGTGACAGAGCAATTTAGCAAACACTGTTACAACCCCAGAGTAAAAGACAGACAGATTATAACCAACAGTGAAATGTGAAACATTTTGTGGGGTGGTCGGAGAGTCACCACAAAAATGAGCAGAGAAAAGATGCAGAAGAGGTGTTGATGAGCACAAATACAATGTGTGCACCCTCCTGACTTTACTTAACCTTCAAAGCCCGGCTTCAATGAAAATCGAGCAATGCATCTGGCATGCTTCATTAAAACTCCATACCTGCTTCAAAGGGAGGCCTACACGCAGACTGCGCTTAACGGTGTGGTAGCTGGTCCCCACTTAGCAGAAAAAGGTGAATATACACAACTGTAGCAGTAAATTATAACTCAAGAGTCCCAAGTAAATCCAGGGTGGCAAGTGTTGTAAAACATGCTCATAAAAAGAGTAATTTCAGCTGCCCTCCACTTACTGAGAAAGTGCAACTAAAAGGCAATCTGCATCTGATGTAATTTGGCAGACGCAAAAGCTGCTATTGAACTGCTAATGCCGAACTGCACTTTAACATTCATCTTAGAGAGGTTAGTCCACATGAGGTCACAAATATGACAAAGAATAGTTGCTTGATTTGGTGGTCAGTTAGGAAGAGGGTTCCAGGTTTTTGATATTCAGCTAGCGCTATAGCTAACTTGCTAAATAGCATACAAAATACTGTTTATAGTATTTTGAAAAAAGTAATAAAACAACAAATAAAATAGCAACCTTTTGGCAAGGGTAAACACACTTTTTTTTTACTTATTTCAACTTAATTTGTACTTATTTTATTTTAAATTGTTTTAGAAATTTCCAGATTTGTGTTTGATTAAAAATGTAACTTATTATTAATATGTTTGCACAGTCATAAAATGAGCAGTTTAGGATACATTTCACTGCAAGTTGTTCTTGTTTAACTGTGATAAAAAAAGAATCTTGAATCTTGTGTTACAGTATAAAAAATACAAAGTTATGACAATGAAAACATGAATTCACTATTTTGGAATGAGCAGACTTAGTGAACCAAGCACATAAATGAAATTATTGGCTGCCTTGGAATAAACAAATAAGCAAACCAATAGATCATGACGATACTGAGGGAGGAAGTGGTAGTAGTTGTAAAGGCATTTTCTGTTGAGTCTTTGTGTTAGTAGAGGAGTCCAACAAATAAACACAAAACCACATGTAGGACACCAAAACCTGGGAAGCAAAAGGCAGAGCTGAGAGGAGGGTAGTGTGATAGTTCTGAATGAGGACAGTTGAGTAGATGCCCTTGGGCAATGCTATTGAGGGGGAAATCTAATGGAGGACAGGGATGCAAGTAATCAGAACAAAGCGGGCAAGAACAGATGACCACAAGCGGTTGGTGCTCGTCAGAGGAATCGCAGTGTTGGAGGTTAGGCTAGGATAGGAAAAACCACACTGGAAAACTGACTGGGGAGAATGGCATCTGGTTCCCATATCCACAATGTATCACAATTAGTCCAGCACAAAACAGCTTTATATGTCGTCTGCATATGTGCATTTGTGATCCCATACATGGTAGATTGTCTAAAAAAGTGTTTTAGCCCAAAGGGTCATGCTATAAAGAGCCACCAGGGATCAATGTTCTGCTATAAGAGTTAATTAGCAAGGTCAAATTTAATTATGGTAGCATGGCCATGGAGGCCTGGTAGCACTAATGAAGCTGGTCACTCTTATTTAGACATGGGCACTGGCTGAAATGTGTCACTGCTCAGCATGGCTCCGTACTTCCGCAGGTTTTACAGCATCCCTCTGCTGGACTTTATTATCCCCAGTAACTCCGGGTCCACGTCCTCTCACCCACTCTGGGGGGTGGGGGGTGGGATATTAATTCCCAGCCTCTTTGTCATTCCTACAGTCATTGTAAACAGTGAACGAGACTCAGCAGTCTCAGCTTTTATGGAGACTCAAATGAAAAAAACATATAATAGGAGAATATTATCATTCTGTAGCGATCTGAAAAACTTGCTGTGTCTATGTTTTAAGAACACAATCATACTGTGAGCTCACTCATTCTTGCACTTGAAGATACACTCAGTATCCCAAAAAGGAGGCTGCAAGGAATACAATATTTTGCTTAGGGCTCTTGGGTCAACAAATTTGATTTCTGCCAAAGAGACCACACAGATTTTAGACACTGGTAGCTCTAACTAACAAAGGCCTTTGTTTCTCTGGAATGAACTGTGACTTGCTCTTATTTTGCCAAAACATTTTTACATTTTACAATGTTATGGCCCTCTTAAAGAGAAAAAATCCAGTTTTTACAATGCTACTAGTCTATCAATTTTTCAATTAATTGTAATGGTCAACAGAGGACCATAGTGCATGGGGCCTGCAACAATCAGGCCCCCTAAGATCTTCAGTATTCAAGGATCTCATCCAGAAAACATTTATATACACAGGTAGTGTGCATTTATATGTATAAGTAGTGATTTAAAGGAATTACATTTCAAAATAAAATATGCATTGATTGCAAGCTTCCATGTAAAATATGCATGGATTGCAAATTTCCAACCTGACATATAAAGTCCCTGATATATACAAGGTAAACTGTATCACCTATGTCCTGTTTGGGCTATGAAGAACGCTGATCGTATGTTTTTCCTGATTGATTGTCTGAGTCTAGCCCTAGTGTCCCTGGGTGTTAAAAGCACGCTGAGCCAAAGCCTTATTCTACACTTGTCCTGGCCTGCTCTTCCTCACTTGTGTCCGACGACGACGACAATGAAGAAGATGAAGTAGCAGCAGCATCATCGTCACCATCAGAGACTTCTGCTCTCCATTCTGACGTGAGCTGTAAGCTCAGATCTCGCCCACCCTCTCTCCTCTTGTCTCACAGAAGTGACTTGTTGAGCTGTCCAGTTGTCTGGCTGGTGAAAGCAATGGCTGCTGCACGTAGCAGACCTTCTGGTCCAGTTCCCTTCAGGAATTCCCAACTGGAGTCCAGATGCATTGGATTTTGTCCTGGGGTTGGGGTAGCTCAGTGAGTAGGACACTTGTCTCTGGACCATGAGGTCGTGGGTTTGAATCCTACCCGTAGCCCAACCACTGGGTCCCTGACAAGACCCTTAACCCCAAGTTGCTCCAGGGAGACTGTCCCCTGTAGTTAGGGAATGGAAGTCGCTTTGGGTAAAAAAGCATCTGCTAAATGCCGTAAATGTAAATGTCCTGCCATAGGTGGCGATACCTTTATGGCCGAGATAGGGAGTAACCCTCACCCAGAGCGAGAAGGAAGAACTCAGAGGTCAAAGAATCTTATGTTACGGCCTGTTGCTCTTACAGAGCTGAGTTTTGTGTTTCTCATGAAAAACCCAGGGTGTTTCGGAACTTCCCCACGGCAGACATGACTTTACGGCACTGAACTGACTTTGTCACTTCTATTTGTTTTACTCTTGTCTGGCAAAATGAACCAATGATGCTCTCATGAAAGCACTGCTATCTCTGTGGGACAAAGATAAAAATCTGTGGAGGTTTTCAAATGCTGATACAAATGCAAAGCTGTACCAGGACATCGCTAAAAAGTTAGCTGAGTTAGATGTTTATTATACAATACAGAGAAAATTTTAAATCACAAAGGAAGCTCTGATAGAAAAATAAACTTTTGCCATGGATGATAACTGGCCCTATGGGGAGTGAACTCATCAGAAACACCATTACCGGGATAAGATACAATGGAAAATCACAGCATGCTAGTGTGCCATCACAGTATACTTTAGGGACAGCACACCCCCTGTATACATGCAGAAAGGTGCCTAAGGATAGAGTGAGCAGAGAATAGAGAATAGAGTGACATGCTTCGAGAGCATTAACTTCTAATAGACATCACAATACCAAGTAATCAAACAAATTACATTGTTTTTAATTAAAAGTAAAAATATATTTTTTGAGGTGATGCTCATATAATTGGTTTTGCACAGGGAACCATAATCTCTTGTCATGCTATTGTTGCCTCATATTTTGTCAGACATTGGCAATATTAAGAATAAAATATACACTTTACTGCCATCATGAACCTTCTGTATTGATATACAAATATTCCTCCAAATTTGTATTCCAATCTTAACCAAGTCTGCTTTCAAAGCATTATGTTCTTGTCCTTTAGACAAATGCTGCTCTTTCTAGAGGTACCTCTGGCTAAGCAGAGTTAAAAAGGACTGCTTTTCAGTTTCTAATATTCAAAAAGCTATTTACAAAAAATGGAAAAGCTAAGACACTTGGTAAAATTCTATTGTGCAGAATGGAATGCAGGCATCACAGCCCTTTTTATACAAAATCTAATGGATAGAAAGGACAAAAATGAACCAGTTTCCAAGCGAAATGTAAAAAATTATTTGCTCACTGTTCACTTAATATCTACTGTTGCTCATGATCCAAACTCTACAGTAAAACAACCAATTAATTTATTGCTGCTTGTAGAACTGCCTTACTTGCTTTCAGTGATGAAGAAACTGTTAATGGCAGCAAAAGAACGAGTTATTGCCAAATGTCAAAAAACCAACAAAAATCAAGCAGCTGAAAACTTTTAAGATAGCCATCTGACCTGAACCCACCTGAACATGAATTCTTCATACTGAAGGAAAAAATGCCCATAAGCATCAACAGGCAAGATATTCATGGTGTCATTGCCTTGAGATCTGTATGGGCATTTGTTTGCAAATAACCTGTAATCATGACTTAATGTCTATGAAAAATGTGTCTTTCTGGCTAGTTACTTCATTATGCTCACAGTACTGATAATATTATTTCTACTTATATATACAATGTACACACAATCACACAAAGCCCATGTGCATGTTGTCAGCTTGTAGGGTAAAGAACAACACTGCTGATGTTCAAATGCACAAAACTGACATCAGTTTTGCATTAATTTACCTTTTTGATTGGCAGCAAAGCAATATTTTAAAAGCTTACATCGCTGCAGAGTGGAGGAGTCCCTGATTTTTATTTGTTTGAAGCAAAGTGCTTTCAGCTTCAGCCATACATTCCTGGAATGATGTGCGTATTCTCTTTGTATGACAACTCATTTGCACAGAATTATAATTCAACATTTTTATCTGTACTGAGATTTAAGTCGTATCGTGCCTCTGTAACTGTCCTGCAAACATTTCTGTTTATATTATAAAGCAAGCACTATGTATAGAACCTGGTAAATATACCCTTATTATTAATTCCAAAAAAAAATTATATTTTCCCATGTTGTTGAATGTTTCCAAAAATGAAATATTAATCATATTGTGCTTTTGGTTTTTTGTTCTATTTACAAATATTTTTCAGAAGTAATCGGGCATCTTCACTTCTATGAAAATATATGTTTGTATGAAAGGATATGAAAGTACTATAATCTCCCCATCTCATGAATCTTACAATAATTCCAACCAGTGCTATCAGAATTAAATATAATCTCACTAATCCAAGCCAACATTTGAATGCGTCAACAGAGAGCCCAGAAAAAAAACACTGAATTCATTCTGCGAATGAAAGCTTACTGTGGTTTTGTTGTTTGAAATCTTATGTTATTACAATACATTTGTACAGCAATATATTGTTCTCCTCTGGTTTCACCTGTACAATAGACATTGCTTAATAAATCAGATCTGAATCTGTGTGGAGTTTTTTCTTGGTTAGCTTTTGCTTTTGAAGTGTCTTTTAACATTCCTGAAACTGGCTTTATACCTCTTTTTTTGGATGGTATGAATATTCTAGCAGGCTCCAGACTTCCCAAAAGCCCCAACAGACTTCCCTATGTTGTCCTGATTCTGGCAGGACTAGGGTAATCTCTTATTGATGAGCTTGGTCAAATGGGGTGGGGACAGATGTCATTCTGTCACTTCCACTCTTTTTCATGTTAGGCTTTGTTCTTTTAGGTTTCTAGTATTCGCCATGTGGTCAAAAAATTCCACTTCACACCAAAAAAAAAATGAATTCACTTGAACGCTTTGTGTCTGCATTGTCTGTCACTGGCCTGTTGTGCTGGCAGCACTGGTAAAAATAGCGAATAACCAGAGATGGGTCTTGACCTGTACTTCAACTTACTTACGAAGGAAGAAAAACAAACAAATCTCAAAACCATAAAGGCAGCCTTTTGAATGAAGCAATCTGTCACAATCAGCCCACACTACTGATTATGTAAATTACCTACAGATCACTTTGACACTCAATCACAACATGAGTAGTTTAAAAAATAATTAAATTAAAATAATGAACTATGTTATAATACATAATACATAATGCAGGAACAATGTAAAACAAAAAAATACCATAATTATTCATTGGTTAATACATTTAAATCAAGTTTAAAGTAACTTAGGAACAGTTCTTGTGGAGCAGCTATAAACGACTTTCTCTGAAAAGTCTTTTCTTGGCAGTGACACGCTGCGTAGCCCTTAAAAAGTATTGCGTCCAGTGTAAGTGGCGTGATTCATATCATTGCCTCTGCAGCTGGGAGTCTTTTGGTTGTGTTCTTTTTCCTTAATTTCTAGGTGATATACCAGTCATTTGGACATTTTCTTGGATATTTGAAAGCTTCTGTCCTCTCATGAATGGTTTTATGACATTATAAAAGAGAGGCCTCCTACAATGCAGTGGCAGAGCCAGTTTCATTACCTTGTTAAAAGTAGCATTTCTATTCATGTTCCTATTCATTTTTAGATAAAGAAAGTACTGCAGAAAACCCTAATATTATGTTTACTTCTGGGCTCATAAGTCATTCCATGCACAGGCTGTAAATTGCAAGGTGGTAAGTTACAGTACCCAAGTGTTTAGTGGTAGTAGACCAACTGCCCCCTTTTATTTAGTAAACAGTGCATACCTACAATAGCTATCAATAATAAACTATTTAGTCAGTGTGGTCAGTCTCTCTAGTATGTGAGTAGAGTATGTGTGTGTGTCTTTGTGTGTGAGAATGTGTATGTGTATGAGAGAGAGAAAAAGAGAGAGAGAAAGAGAAAAATCAGCTGCTGTTGTTACACAACACATATATTAATAATTATAGTAAATTAACACTTGTTAATTGAATTGACACTAATCTGCAATCACAGACTTAATTCCTGCTCCTTAAATGTCAGAAGAGTGTTACATGTTACTTTTCTGTCATTGTTTATGGACCCTTGTCCACCTCTTGTTGGACGTCTGTTTTTATATGTAAAAAAACAAACAAACAAACAAACAAAAAAAGCATAACATGTCATTGGAAAGGTATGGGCTACCATGTGCCAACAAAACGGCAATAGCTGTACCTTATTGTAGATTATAGAAGTGTCTGGTGCTGCAGTAGAGGAACGGGACACCATTCTCTCCAAATATATTCCCTCTGGCATATTGATAGTAGGAACGGAGAGAAATGTCTAACACATTAGTTCAAAATCTTATCCTGGCATTTAACTAGGCTGAGATCTGGCAACTGCAATGGCCAAGCATATGATTTACATCATTTCTGTATTCATATTTGCGTCTTTTGCAGTGACCCTTTCCTATGGAAGAGAAATTAATCCCCGTTGTGAGGGTCACATACTAAGGCATTTAATCACACTCTTATGGAGAGTCAGTATGATCTTTAATTTGACCTTAATGCTTTTTTCAGGGTCCCCACACCTTCTTAAACATAACTTTTCACTTTTTTTTAATTCAAGGACATTGTTTACTGTTACTTAATTTTCTCACTTGCTTGCTTTCTGTTACCTTCTGTTACTATTTTTAAATCACTCTTAAAAACTCATTTGTTTTCACTGGCCTATTAGGTTCTATTCTGCCTGTTATATTTTTAAATCTATGAAGTTTAGTTTTGTTTTTCTCTTTCCTTGGCTGTAAGTGTGTACTCCAATCCTATGATGACATCTAAGTGTAAAGACTCAGTGGTCAGTCACTTTTTATCATAAAGTAAACTTGAAACTTGAAACTTTCTCACCAACTTTGTGCTGTTTAACCTGCATCATTAGACATTAACCACTGTCAATCGTGCTCAGAGCAGAGGGCAAAGTCCTGTGAAATATTTGTTTTACCCACATCTCTGCAAACCAGTGCCTGTGATGTTTTTGCAACAAAACTTGCAAATATGTGCTTTTATTTTTTAGTTTATGCACAGTAACCTTACTACACTATTCCACTCTGTGTAGTTTTGGATGGACTTATAATCACTGGTCACACACCTGAGGAACAGTTAGACTGTTTTTTATATTCATTTACAGTTTATCGTGGTGACTGAGCATGAACACTTGACCTAGTTACACTTGTAGTTTACTGAAACGTCTAGTTTAAATATAGATCTAAATGTAGCGGTCACTTTTGTCACTGCTCTATTCTAACACTAACAAGCCTTTCCGAAAAAGTTCCTGCTCCAATATGGAACCCTTAAAATAACGTAGACCTCATTTTACCCTCTTGAGCCTAAATTGAGGCCAAGTGTCTACTCTAATTTGTCACTTTGTAAAAAGTAATGTACTATGAACAGTTATTACTGCAATGTAATACATACCTATAATGTAGTTCTGTGACAGAATAGGTGATATCCAGAATTTTACAAGAATTTTATTTTTCATGAGGTAATGTATGTCACATTTTGAAAAACTGCAACAACAAAAAAAGGTTCATGATCCTTTTGAAGGGGCAAACTTACAGACACAGGTTCCCCATCTTCTCCGCTAACATGTCTCTGGGTTTGTCAAGTTGCCATGCCAATTAGAGTTGGGTTTGTGTTAGGACTCGAGCTCGTCAGAGTGGAGGAAAGGTGTTGAGCTGATCAAAGTCCAACTGGAGGATGTTTTATTAACATATGTGATGTATTATGGATGAGGCTAAGGCTGGACTCCTGGATGTCACCAATGTTCTTCTACTCCCAGGCAGGCTCACTGCATAATTCATTTGCCGTGACACACCGTTCTCTTGGATAATCTTGGTAAAAACTTAGGAAAAATGCAATGTACTGCATTTCCTTTACAGAAATAAAGGCACTTTCAGATTTAGTGTAGACACTTTCCGCCTGAGTGGAACTCAGAATCTGGAAACAAATAATTTGCTGATCATTACTGTCATCCCAAAATTTCACACCATTTACACACAGCTGTTTTCTTATATTTTGTGAACATTTCATGATAAGCATAAATGGTCTAAAATTATTCCTTTTTGCCAACCCCTTTAAATGAACTATGATATTAAGTTTTTCCACAACAATAGTGATACTCTATATGGACAAATGTATTGGGACACACCTGTTTTTCAGGGTTTGGGCTAGGACACGGACGTCCAGGGAAGGGCAGTCTTACTGCTGCAGAATACTAAGACATGCTTCCAAATTTGTGGACAGAGTTTGGGGAAGATACTTTTCTATTCCAGCACGACTGTGCTCCAGCAAGCTCCATAAATAGATGGTGGGATGAGTTCAATGTGGAATGACTTGACTGGCCAAACACAGCCTTGACCTCAACCCCATCCAACACCTTTGGGATGAACTGGAACAGAGATTGTGAGCCAGGACTTCTCATCCTCAATCAGTGCCAGACCTCATAAATGTTCTACAGAATAAATGGACACAAATTCCCACAGAAACTCCAAAATCTTGTGGAAAGCCATCTGAGAAGAGTGGAAGCAGTTATAGCTGCAACTCCATATTAATGTCTATGTAAGTTAATGCAAAGCAATTAAAGTCCCTGTTGGTGTAAAGCTCAGGCGTCCCACTATATGGATCATGTAGTGTATATTTTAACCAATGCACTCCTGTCAAAAAAGGCTCAAACATTCAAATGCTATGTGCATGGCACGTAAATCAATTACAGCTTGGGAATCGAATCCCTCAGAGTTCTGCATTCTAAATGAATGTGTTATTTCTGGTTCAGCCAGGGTAACAGAGAGAAACAGTGTCCCTGAGCTAACATTCCATGCCTCAATGAATTTATGCAGTCCTTATAGTGTGCATGACACGTATTATGGTAGAATCTGTGGCATTTCAGGCACTGGAAGTGACGGGTCACGAGAAAATGTGCTAAATAGAAGGTACAGTCTGTTCAAATGTTGCTGACAGATGAAGACACACCAGGCATCAACTTACCAGGGCTCATGCTGTAGTGACATATAAGGAATGTATGCATAGACTTAAATATTAATGAATGCATTGACCCAAAAACTGCAGGATTTGTTTCATTACTCTAGTTTGTTAGGTTGTTTAGTTGTCTTATTTTAGTTGTTAGTTTGTTTAGACTGACTGGTTAAACGAATACATGCTCTTTTTTCTACCTTAAGTATTTACATTTTTGCTTATTTTAATGACAACGGTTAGCTGTAAATCTAATATTACTGTAAAACTAACACCACGAATCTCCAAATTGGCACATCTATCAGTGCTGACAATTGCAGAATGTCAGCCATTAAGGTTCACTGAATGCGTCATCTAGTGGTTGGCAAATAGCTTTGTTGCATAGACCCATTACTCTCTTTAAATAATTCAACCTATATTAAGGCAAATTAAAGCAAATGTCATTTTTAATATTCTTTTTTCAGTCAGTGGTTTAAGCCTGGACTGCTTTTCCGATCTCTTTTAGAGACTGTTCAGAGGATTGTCATTCTCAGAATTCCTAAATAATAGGCTCTCACTACTTAAATGACAATCTCTGCAAAACATTAACTGGAGGAGTGAAATGGAACAAAAATAGAGAAAAGGAATTGCTTTTCCATTTCTCCTACTTTTTTTTCTCAAAATACTGCCCATTGAATGAGAGCATTTTCAAATGATCTGTGAATGGACAAAGCCCATTGAAAACCACATACATCCCTAATGTTCATCAGTGTGGTGCTGTTTGTAATTTAAATTTGCAAGAACAAATTACACCATTTTCCAAAACATCCCATAACCAAGAGATTTCCTTCCCTTGAATTACAGTTATAAATGAGAAATGCAACACTTAACATGCAGCATCCCTTCGTTTGGCAGAAAAGGTGGAAGGGACCATTTCCTCTTTGTAAGTAAAGGTCTTTTTTACCAACACCTGAAAGTCTTTACAATCTGATGGATTCTGAAAATGATTCACTGCTGCTTCCAATAAAGAGCCCATACACTCCTAAAAATGATGGTCCCAAAGAGAGTTATTTGGGGCAGTGCCATTGAAGACATATTTTTGGTTCCCTTTCAATGTAAGATTCTACAAAAAACATTTTGTAATTGATATCAATGAGAGAGAAAAACATTTCAACACTTTGAACAAGCTATATATCAATTAGGGCTGAGCATTATTTACTAAACGCCGACAATTATTTAACCACATGTTAATGCAGGTTTTCAGAATACACTTTTATTTGGAAATTTAAATTAATAGTAACTACTTGCAATATATCAGTTAAGTACTGAATCATATTAAAATCTTAATCATATGTCCAACATGTATTTTTAAAAGTACACGTACGCCGGCACCTTTTATTTCTTCATAACTTACATAGAATTTTCACAGTAACCAAACAGTAAATGTCTGTAACTTGAATCTTATCCGTTAACATCATGACCAGCTTAATAATAAGTTTGTCACCTTCTATGTTTAACAGTAAAGCAACCTTTTAAATCTTTCCTTTATGTGCTTGCTACTTTAATTAATTTAACTCATTAACTCGAGTGAAGCAGTGGGCTACCATCAATAGGGCACCCAGGGAGGAGTTTGTGGGGATGTTTATTTGCTCAAGGGCACCTCAATGGTGCTACTAGCATTCCTGGGATTCAAACTCTTGACCTACTGATTGCAGGGGCAAATCCCTAATCACCTGGTCACCCACCAGCTAAAACATGTAATCAAGATGTTAAAATATAATGTAAAACTCTTTGGAAGGACCTTGAAATTAGTACAAATACTTCTTTAGGAAACTGAAATGGTTCTTCTATGACATCGCTGAAAGAACCCTATGTGACCCCCTGTACTTGATGCACTGTACTTAGCATAGTGATTGGTGGCTGATTATGTATATATATTTATATACCACTATAAAGCCACCTCCCCCACCTGGCTTCACTTAACCTCCAACTCAAAGGGTAGGGTGAGTGTCTGCAAATGCAGAACAAATTAGCTTACCATTCATTTATACAGTTCTGAGGACACATTATACCCACTCAATCGCACACAACCTCCATAAATTATTTTAGCCGGAATTGCGTGGCCTGCTTTGACCTGGGAAACACGCCACTGCCTCTTGCCTTGTCTGATCCCCTAATGGTTAAATATGGGTTTGTCTTCGTTAGCTCGGTTGCCAGACATTTTCCATCTGTGTGAGGTAGAAAGCTCTTGTGATCACTCAGCACTTAATGAAGTGTGACTCCCTTTTTTTAGTTGAGGAACTGGCAACTCCTCAGAGTATGGTAACATTTGGTGTAGGCAACCCAGGATGTTTTTAGATGAGAATACATTTATTCCATTTGGGATACACATGGATAAAAATATTATTTTAATCATATAGTCAGATTACATTGGTGTCTTACAGTTTTTTTTAAGGTTTAACTCAATAAACTTTACAACTGTTTTAGCCAGACTGGTCTTTGAATGAATGTCTAAAAGAATTGCAGCCACTGAAAGTGAGAAAATAGTAGAAGAATGGATTTACAAACATTTTTTCTCTCTTTTGAAAAGGTAAAGAGTTGTGGCTGCCAGAGACAGCTTTTGCATTCCCAGATCAGTGGTTTTACCTGTAAGGATGTACAGTCATGTAAACCATTCAGCTTGTTGACATGATACTTACAGGGGGTCCTACAGAGGAAAAAAAGAGAAAAAGAAAAGCAGAGTCATAATCTGGATGAACATGGTATACATGAGACATCAGTCATTCATTGATGAGATACTAGACAGGCAACAGCTTTGATGTGATGACCCCTAAAAATGTTTCAACTTCAGATGAGTCTAAAAGCCCTGGGAGCAAAACAAAACTTCATAGATGACATGTCTGTGCTTCCGGCTACTTGTATTTCAATGGCGCAGCTAAACCCATGTCTCATTACCACATACATGCAGAATTGCGCCTTTTATTTATACCCGGGGCATTTAAGAATGGCATCTTGCCAAAATGCCAATCCTGGATCTCCTTTCCAAAATAGTGGCCAACAATGACAGGGTGGGCCATCGCATGGCTTTACAAAGTCATCTGGCATCGCACAGAAGCAGTGGGCTTGTTACAGGAGCCCCTTTTTACCCTATTAAGTTTTTTGTGTGGAGCTAGCAATGCCATTTACCCTGTTACCCTATTGCTCAATGAGTCCATGAAGTTCAAGTATGGGGATTTTATCAAAGAGCCTCACAAGTCATTCTGCTTCTTTGGATCATATTAAGAAACCACAGCTGCTTAACCAAAAAAGTTTGGTTGCCAAGTGCCATTTCTTTTTTTCAGAGCTTCCTCATATTGAAGGTGAAGTGCAAAGCACTCCTGCAGATGCTCTGCAAATTCTGCATCTGCACTTTTGGATTGTAGTGTACAGCTATTCATTTAACAATCAATTTGTCATCATATGTAATTATTTTATATCTATCATCCAAATTAGGAAGGACCAGGCAGGAGAATAAGGATAAGCACTAGATGAATAATGATGGCGATGATGGTTTGTCATCAAGCACATAAAATGAACTCCAACATGAACTGAAAAGTTGAATCATTTGCATAAAGCAAATAAAAAAAACATGCTGACCCACAGAAATGAAATCTGTGAATCATATCCTCATACATTAAGCAGCTTTTATATCTCAGTATTGTACAACATAATCATAGTACTCAAAGTTTATTCATAAGGAGGACAACCGCTTTGTTTTAACAAAACTTGTATTTTGTTCCAGGATGAATCTTCAGGATGACTAGTCAACAAAGTCAATAGTTCGAGAATCTAAAAGTTTAAGATACATATGGAACAAGTTACAGAGTTAAAAACACTCTACAGTACTCTGCAATGTTCATGTGCCACACACAGTCATTGCAGCATTCTGTTAGGGGCAATATGTTTTCTATTTAACATCAGAAAACATCAGAGTGTGCTATCAGCAATATAATCACCAGTGAAACGCCATCACAAATACAGCAGTGATGTTACAGCAACACAGCAATGATGTTATTTTTGTTTAAACATATGTTGTGTTCTATTGCATCTATATAACAGTTCTACAAAATTAAATAAAAATAATCTAAAGCAAAGAAGCCTGGAATTTAGTTTACTTGAATATTGCTGATAGAGTGCTTGCGTATAAGTACAGCAATGTCAAAATGTTCTGTTTTTTACAGAAAAAAAAATCCCTGACCTTCCCCTGCCCTTTTTTATCCCAAACAGTCTCAAAAATGTCAGAGCCCATCTTGTATTCTGCCAATTTGTGGTGATCTCCACTGTAACATTATCTTTGCCGCTTCATTCTCACAGCTGCTTAGTGCAAAGCTAAGATAAACGTTAAAATTTGCTAACAATGAACAGCGGTATTAAGTGAGTCATTGCTTAGAAACCAGTGCCATTGCAGCATTGATAAATTGCTTATTGACCAATCAGAGTGTGTCAACTGTTTTATAATGTTCTATTTCATCATAAGAAAGCATTTATCACACAGACAGAGCTTAGAATGAGTTTGAGAATGTGATGGATTTGAGAGGAAACAGAAGAATGACAGTTCAGTTTGCTGATGAATTAAACTATTGTCAATACACAATACATTAATCAGTTACAGATACCAGGTCTTGCATCTTTACAGTTCCTCAAGTTAAATCACTAAAGTGATCTTTTAATGTTCCTCCACATGTGACATCGTGATTGATGGTCCATTGGCAAGGTAGATAGGTGTGATTATGTGAATTCATTATCACTGACATTCATGAGAAGCATGTCTGGAATACTGACAGGTGTGTGGATCTTGTTTGAAGCATCAGCTTTTGGACCTACCTATCAGACCAGCCAACCAGAGTATCAGAACAGAGAAATACACGCATTATTCTCTTAAATTGTAGTGAAATGGAAGCAGTTTGACCCTTCTTTAATAGTAGTGCATTTAAGTTTTGTCGCAGTACTGGCCTGCGACCACCAGGGGTCGCTGCGCGACCGTGAACTTGCCCTCCATGAACACACCCCTCACT